>OY992533.1:45068183-45355975 GCA_963921185.1 Dasysyrphus tricinctus | reverse complement strand
CTCCACGAGCTGTCGTGGCACCCAATTTATTTAACTTTAATACAAATTGTAACCTGTTTTAAAATTAAAAAAAAAAATCAAATTTATGATTCACCATTTTGAGAACATGTAACTTATACTAATTTATAAATTTTTGTTTGAGGTAGTCAAACTTTGTTGTAAATTCTTCAATATTATAATCTTCCGCTTTACTATTTCCCTTCAAAAAACACTTAAGTTCATTGAAAATTCCTTCATGCATTCGAGATAACAGCTTAAGTCCATTTAATTCTCTGTATGTGAGAATTTTCAATTGGCAATAGTAGCTTAAGTAACATAAGATTTCTCAAGATACAAACAAAAATTTGCAAAAATGACTTAATTAATTTTAGTATCGATGAAAATATCTTTTTCGTTTTGCAATAAGCGCTTAAATCGAAATAAGTTGTTTTTGACTCTTATACACATTTCTGTGTTTGGAGGGGTTTTCAATTTAGAAAAGCAGCTTATGTCAATATAAGCCGTTATTGTAAACTGCATTATATTTTTTATGAATTCTTATTTGAGTTAAGCGTTTATTGCATATGTTGTTTAGAGTGAAAATCACTTAAGCGGTTTTTTCATATTGGTTTTATTTTATGAAAAAAGTGGTTAAATTAACGGGGATTTTTTTCAAAAATGCAATGAAGCATGGAGAACATGATGAAACAAAAAACTGATTTTTGTCTTAAATCGACTTAAGCGGTTATTGCTTGTGGCCACAGAATTAACGAACTATTAGTTAATTTAGAAGCGGATGGTTTCAAAGTAATTGCATATGCTGATGACGTTGCCATTGCAATATCAGGAAAGCATCTTCAAATCATTATAGAATTAATGCAAACCCCTCTCAACAAACTACTTAAATGGACAGACAAATGTGGACAAGGTGTAAATCCCCACAAAACTGAACTTGTCCTCTTTACAAGGAAATATAAAATTCCGAATATAGACCCTCCATCAATAAATGGTATCCCACTTAACTTCTCAGATGAAGCTAAATATCTAGGACTGATTTTAGACAAAAAGTTGAGTTGGAAACCAAATATACAAGAAAGAGTCAGAAAAGCCACAGTGGCACTTTTCTCCTGTAAAAAAGCTATTGGAACCAAATGGGGCTTGTCCCCATATATCACCCACTGGCTATACACAGCGGTCATCAGACCGATACTCACATATGGGGTGGCAGTATGGTGGACTGCTTTAGATAAAATAACTTATCGTGATAAGTTAAGCAAGGTGCAGAGATCGGCTTGCATGTGTATCAGCGGAGCTCTCCGTTCGACACCTTCCGCTGCCTTAGATATACTGCTTAACATTACACCCCTCGATATATACACTAAACAAGTGGCAGCGAGCACAGCTATTCGTCTCAGAGCCATCTCTCAATGGTCCAATTACTCCATTGGCCATACTATCATTCTGAACAAATTCGAATCAATCCCTAAACACTCCGACTACACCATCCCTCAGCCGATTTTTGGCAAAAATTTCCAAGTCACAATTCCAACAAGATCCACTTGGGATGATGAGGAATTCTTGAGAGATGAAGCAATTCATTTCTACACGGATGGCTCAAAAACTGAAGAGGGGGTGGGTGGTGGCGTGTACTCAGAACGACTAAACATTAGTCTCTCTTTCCGTCTCCCTGATCATTGTAGCGTGTTCCAAGCGGAAATCCTGGCGATAAAAGAAGTTTTATCTTGGCTCAAAAAACGTAATATCTACTTTAAATATCCGTATCTTCTCAGATAGCCAAGCGGCCCTTAAATCACTAGGCTCTGTTTCTACAAACTCCGTAACTGCCCGAAACTGTCGATCGTCTCTAATGGAGATGGCGGAACAGTTCAACATTCACCTTTTCTGGGTGCCGGGACACAGAGATATTCCAGGAAACTGTAAAGCCGATGAACTCGCCAGGAAGGGAACTACTACACCAATATTACCTGACAGGGGGAATATTGGAATACCAATCGCTACTTGTAAACTTATGCTTGAGCAAGATTCCATGTTGATGACAAACAGCAGACGGACAGGTATCACTACTTGTCTGGCGACAAAACGAATCTGGCCAACACTGGATCCGAAGCGATCGAAATGTTTGTTATCTCTTAGTAGATTGCATATTAGCTCCACAATTGGTGTCATAACTGGACACTGCCTCATAGGCAAACACGCCAATAGACTAGGCGTTCTTTCAAATGACTTCTGCAGAAGCTGCATGGACGAGGAGGAGGAAGAAACTATCCCACACTTGTTCATGCCCTGCTCTTTCTCAAAGACGTAAGATATACATACTTAGGAAATTTTTTCTTTGACGATCCCAGTGATTTAAATAAAATCGACATTCACAGTCTCCATCGCTTTATTAAAAGCTCCAATTGGTTTAATTAGCGAGGGTTATCTCGCAGTCTTTATGTGGTATCACAATGGGCCTATTCTGGCCTAAGTGTGTCAGTAGTTTTCCTGGCAGCCACCTTAACCTAACCTAACCTAACACGACTACCTTTGTCTTTTCAGTAGTTTATTTTCTTGAAATTAAATGAGTGCGAACAAGTAAAAACATCTCATCTCACCACCTTTGCACTCATTTTAGACTTGGTTAGAAAGACTTATAGAAACTCACATACGCTTAAAGCTTAATGACAGTGTTCTCTCGCAGGCCCAACATGCTTATTACTTCATGAGGTGGTCAGCACAATTGAGAAATCAATAGAATTCAAGGAATTTACATTGAAAGCATTCCTTGACATAGAAGGGGCCTTCAATAATGTTGAAAACATTGCTATTCGACAAGCCCTAGACTCGAAGGGTATCGATCCAAGACTCTCAAATTGGATTGACTCCATGCTTCAGACGAGACTTGTAAATGCACAAATGGGTCATAGCAAGCTTAAAGTAAGGACGTGTAGGGGCACTCCACAGGGAGGAGTCTTATCTCCCTTGCTCTGGCTTCTGGTCGTTAATCAGATCCTGGTTAATCTCAGTCTTAGCGGGGTCAAAGTCGTGGCATATGCTGATGATATTGTTATTATGGCCTCAGGGAAATTTGTCCTTTAACAAACTCAATCATTGGGCCAAAAGCTGTGGACTAAATGTCAACTCACTCAAGACAGAACTAGTTCTGTTTACAAGAAAACGCAACATTCCAAATATAAAACCCCCCACTATAAATGGTACACCGCTCCATATAACTGGTACGGCAAAATATCTTGGTCTAATTATTGATCGTAATCTCAACTGGAAAGAAAACATAAAAGAAAGAGAAAAGAAAGCATCAATAGCATTCTATACTTGCAGTAGAATCTTCGGTAAAAGATGGGGTCCAAGCCCTAAAACCATTCATTGGATGTACACAGCCATAATAAGGCCAATTCTGACTTACGCATGTTTGGTTTGGTGGCCAGTGGTGGATAAGGCAACCAATCGTAGAACCATGACTAAAATTCAAAGACTATGGCATGTATCGGTACAACCAGTGCCATGAGAACTACACCGACTGCAGTCCTAGAAATATTTCTCTCACTAGCCCCACTCGATATTTTTACGAAAGAGACGGCCAAAATTGCTCTACGACTTCAACAATAATGCAATAATTGGAGAAAGGGCCTTTACGGTCATAGAACTATCATGAGATTTACCGACATAAACATTCAGACAGACTACACATTACCGCACATTGATTTTAATCCGGTAGCCCTAACAGATATTTCCACAAGGACATTCTGGACGGAAAACCGGGTCATAAACAATAATCATGTGTCGGTCTTTACGGACGGCTCCAAAACTAACGAAGGGGTAGGTTCAGGCATCTTTTTATATTTATACTCAAGCTAAGCAGGCCTCAACTCTCCCTATTGGTTTGAATCCTTACAGGTCACAACACAATGGGAACCCACTTAAGCAGAATGGGCATCAGCTCATCTGATTTGTGTAGAGGGTGTCAGGATGAAGAGGCGGAGGAGGGCTCAATACTTCCTCTGTGAATGCCCCAGCCTAGCCAGAACTAGAAAGGCATCCCTCGGAGAATACTTTTTTGACGAACTGGGCTTCCAATAATCAATCTCCTCCCCCTCCTTATACCTACCTTGCCTACACCCAGGGGAGCAAAATGGATCCATTGAGATCCGAGTGAGGTGATGCGACCTTCTCGCATCATCACCCCATCTAACCTAACCTTACCTAGACTTGGTCAATTCACTTCATTTGAGTGATCAATCAATTCAAGGCTATTTTACACGATAATTATGACATATGACTTTTTTGATATTAGAACTGCGGCAAGTTCCATTTGAAAAAATGTCATATACATACCTTACATTTTTCTGCAGTAAAAAACATAATGTGAATACCTACAAAATAAAAAATGATTGCCTTAAAAAAAATGTTTAATGCATATATGTATACTCGAAAAATTTTTGCATTAAAAAATGTTAATGCAATTCAAAAATACTTTGCATTAAAAAAAATTGTTACAATAAAAAAATCAAAGCGAGGCCAAAGCAGGATGACGGTAAAACATGCTCAACGCCATAAGCCACGTGTAAATGTCACGGCCAGACCAAAGCGAGATGAGCACAGAACACGATACTGAAAACCACGCTTTGACGACCACGGTGAGTCTTCAGCGAGATTACGCCGAGACAGCCAGTCGATGCCGTCACTCGTCATCATCACCGTGTCGTTGCCGTCACGATTATCACCCATCCCCACAAACCCAAAATTTAAATTCAATTAGATTTCTAACAAACGAAATGTTCCCATTTCCATATTGCATAAACATTCTTTACAAACATTTTTTGAGTTGCACCTTGCATTCACATTTTTGTTTTAATGCAAAACATTTTTGTAACTTTTTTGTATGCAAGAAATTTTTATATTCTACTCGATTTTTACTATTTTCATATTGCATTTATGTTAATTATTTTAATGCTTACTTACTTACTTACATAAAGTGGCGCTACAGTCCGGGGTGGACCAGGGACTCAACCAACAAGCTTCTTCCAGCCGGCTCGGTTTCTAGCTAGCTGTCTCCAGTTTCGCACGCCTAGTTGGTTGAGGTCCTCTTCCACTTGCGTGCGCCACCTTTTACGCTGTCCACCTCTACTGCGTTGTCCCACGGGGTTTAATTCAAAGACTTTCCGGACCGGAGCATTGGTGTCCATTCGCTCTAGGTGACCCAGCCATCTTAGTCGTTGGCTTTTCACTTTGGTGGCTAGGTCGGTGTCGCTGTACAGCCCATACAGTTCGTGGTTGTATCTTTTTTAATGCAAAAAATGTTTTACTGCTTTGACATCTTTTTTAAAGAAAAAATTTCATATCGCGTCAAAATTTTTTAATGTTGCATGGTATTTTTTTATATCAATAATTGAGTTGGATTGACAGTTCTTTTTAATGCGACAAATTTTAGACTGCATTAACATTTTCTTTCAATGCCAACAATATATATTTTTGAATATGACCCTGTTTAGATTGGTATGATTGAGCCTGGCATCACGGACAGTTTGTTGGCAAAAGAAGTGGGGGCCAGGAATATCGTGAGGCATGAAGAAACGTAAAAAACGGACTCGTGAGTCTAATTTGATGTTGTTTCTTTTTACAAAACATTGAAGTAACTATTACTTCAATTTGTTTTGAGGCACCTCAAAGTTCTTAATGTACATAGATACGATGACACTTACAAAGGGTCATAATCACAGTTTTCCTTTGTGGATGTTTACATGAGTTTACAATAACATTTTTTCTAATCTGAACCCTGTTCTTGATCTATTTGGCTGTTTTAAATACTTATGCGATTAAAACTGTGTAAGTTTTTCAACTGAACAATTTTTTGTTTGAGACTTTTTTATTTTTTCCAAGGATAAAATAGTTTTTTGTTTTTTATTTTTGTGAAATCAAAAATTTGATCATATCATAATTAGACCGAGAGCCAACAGCAGTTTTGGGTGTGAGTGATAGCAAAAAAAGAGGTATAGGCGTCGAAAGCTTCATTTAAGGCTATTTAAAAAATCAAAAGTCTTGCAGTCCACAACTGGGGCCTTTGCGAGAAACAGTGCATCGAAAAAAAAAATAGGAGTGCAACTTCGAGGATAATCGTGTTAGCCGAAATTGGTTTTCACTCCTCCCTAGATAAGCTCCTCAGATCACATATCACGGAATCTGAGACCATTTGAGTGTATAGTTGGCTCTACCAGACCGTTTAAAAAATTCAAAATTCTTAGTGAAAAACAGTTTTTTTAAATAGTCTGGCAGGGCGAATTAAACACTCAAATGATCTCAGATTCCATGATATGGGATCCGCGGAGCTTATCTGAGAGGGGTGAAAACCAATTTCGGCTAACACGATTATCCTCGAAGTTGCATTCATATTTTTTTTTCGATGCACTGTTTCTCGCATCAAAGTCCCCAGTTTTGGACTGCAAGACTTTGATTTTTTTTACTAGCCTTTAATGAAGCTTTCGACGTCTATACTTCTTTTTTTGCTATCATTCACACCCAAAATCTGCTGTGGGCTCTTAGTCTAAATTGAATAATCTGTGCCTTGTTCGCCCTGGAGACATATCATCGGTCCTTATCTCACTCTTTTCCCTGAAGCTAGCTGCACATGCTCTGTCTCATCTCCCCCGGTGAGTGCAATTTCGTACCCGTATATGTTCTATAATAGCCGAAGCATAACCTTTTTTTAATACCTACTACAAAAACGAAAATTGCTTTATATTATTTGATATATTTGACCAATTTTTTTGTTTATCTTTTCCACTGTGTTTGTTTAAGCTCTTTTGGTCTATTTGTAAAAAATGCGAATAAAAACAACTTCTATTCCATTATTTTCCCAACGTTTCTTAAGTAATCCTTACTTCTTCAGGGGTTATATTTATTTCAATTTTTTTTGTTCAAAAATTACATATCCGTTTTCTTATAACTAAAATTGTATCCTTCCCGAGACGGCACTGACACAAACTTTAACATAAAAAACAATTAGATAATATAACTTAAGAACAATCAGTTACAATTCAAATTCAAAAAAACAAAACAATGACACTTATATCACAGCTGGGCTCAGGTACTTCAGATTGCTACAGCATAGCTTTGTTAAAAATGAAAATTGCTTTTGCTTTTATTCATGGCACACTGGTAGCACAATCGCTGAAAAAAAGTATTAATTTATAATGTACGTTCTGCACCACATCTTTACTGATTTCAACAAACTACATCAATAATTCATCCCCAGCTTATCATTGAAAAAAATGTATACATCTATTTTCGTTTATATTTCTTGTCTCCCAGTGAGTACAATATTAGCATTACTACTCTTTTTACAATCCTTTGCTCGTATGCTTCGTGATGCTAATGATTTTTCCAATGTATTTCACTTCAACATATCCAAATCAGCTCTCCGTGATACCCTCCCCTCAAATTTACTTCAATAATGCATCCTTAACCCCACCTCCATCTTTTGCTATTTGTTTTTGTTTTTTCTTCATTTATTATTTTTTTTAAATTTTCAATGCTTATTATACATTATAGTCCAGTCATATTGTATTTTTACCATGCAAGTTGTGGGGTAGTTTTGATTTGTTCGCTCCTTTATGTTTTCGCGGATGCTGAATCCGAATCTGAGGTTTACCAACAAAATTTCATGACGCAACATGAAAAAAATGCAAAAACCCAAGGCCAGATTCGAACTCAGCGCATCAAAGACAATCAGAAAAGTATATTTTGGTTCATGTTACAGACAAAAATTCAAATTTTGTCACACAAAGTAATTTCTTAGCGCTTTCGAGTGGATTTTCGAAAACCGTAAAAATACGTTAATTTTCGACTAGTGCTTGAGTCCAAATGGGTTAATGGACTAATAATATTTTTGTTATTGATTTTAGTTAATGTTACTGTTTAAAACAGGTACCTATTTTTAATATTTTTAATACATTAAATGTTCTCTATGTACTAAGCGTTAAATAAAAAAATAAATAAATTGGGTGGCGCAACAGCTCGTGGAGAACCAGGGCCTAGTGACTTACAACTCACAACCATTCCTGTGTGCGTGCTGTTGGCAGGAATGGAGGGGACCTACAGTTTTTTGCCGAGTCCGAACGGCTAAATGAGAAGCACTTTTTCATGACAAGCATAGTCTTGGAGGATTTGTCAGTTCCTCACAAGAGGCAGCACCTCGGATAAAACATTTCTGTTCTTAAGTGGCACGGCTGGGAATCGAACCCACACCTTCGGCATGACAGTCCTACGCACTAACCATCACGCCACGAGGTACTAGCGTTAAATAAATAAATAAATAAGTGCAAGCAATTTTAATTTGGCATTCAATTTTTTTGAATGCAAGAAATTTATATTTTTTTTTAGTGTGACATTTTTTTAATGCAAACAAATTTTGCACTTACATTTTTATTAATTTCAAATAGTTTCACATTGCATTAAAGTTGAATTTTTAGTGCAAACAAAAATGAATTAAAAAAAATTCTTTTACATCTCTGTTCTGCCATACATAAATTTTTATCAGTTTTTCCAAATCTTATTTTTCTTGAAAACGGCTGAAAAACTTTTCTTGACAACATTCAATAATATACTTTTATTAAGGTAAACCTGTGGGTGGAAAACGATTTTTCAAAAAATGGTTATTAATGGGACCACCCAAAGCACTTTTGTTTTATTTTACATTTTCTTCAAATCAGTGTAACTGATTTTAATATTTTTTCACAAAAAGTTCCTGGAAAGTTTAAATAGAACCTTATGTGTACCAAAATTTCCAAAAAAGGATTTTTGGATAAAAACATTTTTTTTGAACACTCGATACATTTGAAAACGACCCAGTAGAGTTTTTTGAAACTTGGAAATCAATGGGTTTTTAAGACTTTTAAGAATATTTTTAAAAATAATTTACTTGTATGCAAAAATAACGGTATACTTAGCGTAATCACCTGTACCAAAATTACCGATGCAGTATCGCAATTAAAGCTGTGTACCGTATACCGAAAAAAGGCGCTGTACACACAAATGTACTGAAATTAAATTTGTGTACCTCTACCTACCAAATTTATTGGCAGAAGTGTCAATGTCTCCAGTGGACAAAATTGATTAAAAAATGGCAGAAAATGCGAGTATATTGCCTATAAGAGTAGGAAAACTTGGACGAAAAAGAGCAAGAACGGCAAGGGATGAACGAAAAATAATGGAAACCTTTATAAAAACCAGAAAAAGTCGAGAAGGATATTGATACTTTTGATCCTGGAATCGGAAATCAATCTTACCGATCATTAACAGATTTAACGAAAAAAATAGGTTGTAGGTAAACCTTTTACAAATATTTTCCTTGTGCCAAAATATGAACGGCCTACTACAAAATATAAAACAATTTTATACTTAGCAACTACAGTCCTCCTCTAGAATGCTATTTTGATTTTGAATTTTTTCATTATTGGCAAAAAAAATTTATTTTTTAATTTTTATACAAAAGGACCTGCTCTGTGTAATTATTGCATTTGATTCAAACCACATTTACTCGAATTGTTATGCATTTTCATTACAAAACTGTACACCACAGCTCTTAAAAATCCCAAAAATAAAGATCAAAAGGTTAGACACCAATATGGACTTCAAATGTATCTGCAATTACATGTCATGTAGACTTAGAAAACAAAAAAATGTTTAACTTAGATGATAGGCATCATTAAACTGATTCAACCCTCTTTGAAAACCTTACATTAAGATTCAACCAAATGGCCTGCATATGAAACCATTATCGAAAGGTGGTTTCGAATCGAAACCACCTCTTTATTGACAGTTAGAGCCTGCAAACGCATGGACATTACTAAATGTCCAACGTTTAACACATTTGTATGTATAAACAATTCTCATTTAACAAGAACTGTATGGTTATGAACATGCAGACATAGAAATAATCTAATATCACTAAAGGAATGCATTCCACTTAATTGCATTTTCAAACAGAACATTCGACATTCCTTGTGTGCAAAGATTGCAAGGTAATTGCATTCCCTTTCCCAATGAATTTTAAGCTTCCATAAATGCTCAATATAAATGCAATTTTCTGTATAAATTCACCAGCCCCCACAACATTTATCCCACATACAATTACACATATGTAAGAGACACTATACTCTAGTTGGGAACCTCTACTCCTATCCCTCAGACGAAGAATTAAATGAAAGACGTCGTCGTACAAGCTAAACACAAGACATGACATCTAGATACTCAGACAGAACTACGTATACATATATAGTGCAGGAATCACCCTCGCTCGTTTCATTGAAAACCACCGAAGCATGCCGAATGGAATCAATTGATAAACTCTACTAAATGGTCGCGCAAGAATCACTCAAGGATAAAACACATTCTGATACACACACATATATACACATACATATATGCATGTTTGTATATATATACTCACCCTTAGAAAGGTACTGACAGCCATTTATCCTAAGTATAATTTGCATAATTCAATTCAAGTGACGTATACAGCACCACATACATTTTTTTCGTTTTTGTGCCAACAACCCTAAGACTTAAAGGGCATCCACTGCGTATGTGGAACATTTTGGCTTATCCACCCCAATATCATGTCATTTGCGGGTTGATTTCACTTTATATCCTTCTTTTTATGCTGCCTAACAAATCCGCCCATACGAATGATCGTCCTGTAATTCGAATGTAGGGGCGCGCATAAAAAAATCAAAGGAAGAGACGATAAAAAAAAAAAAAAACAAACAGACAAAAAAACACAAGAAATTGAATGAATGAATTTAGAATGTGAAGTTTCCTAGCCAAGTTATTGCAAAGACAGCCCAGCAACCAGCTACTCTTGAAAGTCATTCTTTTCTTTTATTTCATCAAACAAATGTATACAGTGCTGTGAAATTAAAAATATATTGTTGGGATATTACTGACAAGCTATTACAGATTTTTTGATGTGAAGCATATCTTATCTGAATTTGGGTTTTTAAAGGAGAATGGGCAAATTGGTCTACCTACTCAACAGAGATGTGTGATACATCAATGGAAAGGTCATTGCAAATACTTCATTTTATTATATGGCCGTTAAGTTGTAAACCATGGGGTTCAAAAGATATTCGGCTTTAAAGCACCATTGGAAAGGTCAATGAGAGTACTTCATTTTCTTATATAGCAGCCAAGCTCCAAACCGTGGGGTTCAAAAGATATTCGGCAATTCAATTCAATTTCTTTTATTGAACATAATATATACAATCTGGCTTATAACTAATATGATACTATGATAAATTTACATTTGTTGGCACATAGGGGGCCTAACGTTACACAATGTCTTAAGTTTAACAAATTATAGATATATAAATTACATGTCAAAAAATTTAAATTAAAAGTCGGCTGACTTAATCGTCCTCAGGGTGTTCATTCCCGGTTGTCAATGGTGTTTTTGGTGTAGGTTGGGGGAAGTTTTGGCGTTTAGCCACGGTAGAAGGCTGACCCAATGTCAGCGTAGAACGAGACTGCTTCCTCGTTGTCCATGATTATGTTGTCATCAAGTGTTTCCATTACACTGAGGTACCTTGGCTCCGGATGTCGTTGTTCAGTGGTCATCCTTCTCATTAGCTGATTCGGGTGGTCGATGATGTTCCGTACTAGTCTCTTCGCTGAAAGGACTAGGTATTTGTCCAGCGGGATTATGTTGGCTTCGGAGTAGAGATGTTCGTTCCTGTAGTGTTTCCGCCGCTGCCGGTCGAAGTACAGTCCGGTGCAAATTCTGAGAATCTTCCTTTCGAATACTTGAAGCTCCTTCATGGCTGTCTTGGAGATTGAAAACCAGACTGGGAAGGAGTAGCTGATGATAGGTCGTAAGAGCTGCTTGTAGATCAGTAACTTCGTTGGTTGGCTTAGTCCTTTTCTTTTCTTCATCAATGGATGTAGACGGTGAAAGGCCCAGCTGGCTTTTTTGAGTACATTTCTTGAGTGCGGGTTGAACCTTAGCAACTCATTGAACTGGACTCCCAGGTACTTCACATTCTTTTTGGCAGCTATGATGGATCCGTCAGGGAGTCTCAAGACCAGATTTCTGCAGTTGGCTGCGGTGCGAAGACCTCTACCAGTTGAAGGCCTCCTGAAGCAGACAAGTTCCGACTTGGAAGTGTTGATTCGGATGCCCCATTTCGTGTAGAAATTGAAGAGTCTGTTGATGTGGGCCTCTACTTGTCGGACGGCGATAAACGGTGACATTGATGATGCATAGGTGAGCGAGTCGTCGGCATATAGCAGGTTCTCGCATCCAATTGGGGCAGGTTGGTCGGATGTCATCAGGCTGTAGAGGAAGGGGCCAAGTTTTGAACCTTGGGCGACTCCGGCTCTGATATTCTTCATGTTTGACTTACAATTGTCTAGTTGTACGAAAAATTTCCTGAAAGAAAGAAAAGAAAAAAGAATTTTTGTTAGTGGCAGTGGTACCTGTAATAGATGAAGTTTATGTATTAGGGCTTCTATCCAAACGCTATCAAATGCTTTCTCGACATCCAGAAAGCATCCGACGGTGACACGATGACTGTTGAGGGAGGTGGTGATATCGTGTTGGAACTTCAGCAGCGGATGCAGCGTTGAGTGCTTTTCTCGAAAGCCAAACTGCATGTCAGGGATGATTGAGTTTTCATTGCAGAATTTCTTCAGCCTCCGGAGGATTACTTCTTCCAGTAATTTGCTGATATTGTTGAGAAGTGATATTGGCCTGTAGTTGGATATTAGGTTGGAAGCACCTTTCTTCGGGATAGCCACAATTTTCGCTGTTTTCCACGTCTGGGGGAAGTAGCAGTTGTTGATGCAGTTGTTAAGGATGATTGTGAGGAAAATCATTACTGCTTGTGGAAACCTTTTCAGGATGTAATTGGAAACACCATCTGGTCCAGAAGATTTTTTTGGCTTTGAATTGCCGATGATCTCTGCTACCTCCTCTAGATTGCATAGATGTGGACTATCGGTGGGATCACTTGCTGGATTGGTGTCATCGAAACTGATTATATCCGGATTTGGCTGTAGGGTCTGCTGAATTGATGCTTCTACTTCTTGTAGGAAGGTCGGGTCAGTAGGTGGGTTCGGTGTGAAGTTTCCTTCGAAGTAGTTGGCGAACGCTTCCACCTTGTCCTGGGTTGAGGTTGCTTCAATGTTGTTGCTGATAATGGCTTCTGGCATCTGTGGCTGTTTTCCAATGATCCTATTGATGTTTTTGAAGGCATCAGGTCCTGGCTTAATTGCTTGCAATCTTCTCTGGTACTGGATATTGTTATGGTGTTGAATAGAGTTCCGGAACATGATGTTGACTTGCTGTAGCTCATTCCAAACTGTCTGGTAGTTGATGTTTGTCGTATTTAGCTCGCTTCGATGGATCCGCTGGAGTCGTTTTCTTAGCCGTTGTCTGTGTGCATACAAATTCTGGACGTAATCAGGAAGGTGTTGGTACCTGTCCTTTGACGTCCTAGGCCGCTTTTGCTTCTCCAGGGCTTCAGATACGGCATGTTCGAGGATGTCAATAGCTGCATCGATTTCGGTATCCAGCAGATTCCTGTTTGAAGGTGGAAGAGTTATGTTGTCTTCGATGTCCCTGTGAAGTCTTTCAATATCCAGCCGCCTGAAGTTGATGAAGTTCTCCGGAGCTTCTGTTGATAGGAGTATTGGTTGGTTCAGGTTGATAGACAGTTGAACAGCTTCGTGGTCCGAGTCGCTTTGTACGATTGTACAGATATAATTCCGGATTTCCGGAAGAATGTGTACAAGGTTCGAGGAGGCCAGGAAGAAGTCTAGCGTTGATGGCGTTCTAGGAAAGGTGGGCTTCGGCTGGGATATAACCACCAGAGAATGTTCATTGCTGTTCAGTTCCATCCAATCTACAATTGCTTTGCCTTCGTTGCTGATTTTGGAGTCCAACCATAGGTGATGTCTCGCATTGAAATCACCTCCAATGATGCCATAGGTGCTTTGCTTCAGGATGCTGTTGAGGATGAGCAGGTCACTATGTATGTTCCTTGCAGAGGATGCGCACTTGAAGTATGTACAGATGACTGTAAGGGTCTCACCTCTTCCTAGGGTCATCGTGATGGCGGTGGCTTCACTAGTCTTTAGTCGTGGGATAATGACTTCTTTTGTATTGGGGGAGAATTTGTCTTTTATGAAGACTGCTGTTCCAACGCGGTCCTCGTTTTTGTCCTGTCGGTATGTTTTAAATCCTTTGATGTTGATGTTGTTTTGTTTGGTCACTTTCGTCTCGCTGATGAGGGCAATATCAGGGGTATTGTTCTTCATGAATAGGTTGAATGACGTCCTCTTATCTAGGCTGTATAATGAATTAACATTATACGTCAGGATGCGGAGTTTCTTCAATGGCATATTTCGAAGACGAAGGCGGCCAAGACCGCGGACTTGTCTTTATCACTAAGTTGATTGTAGTTGGATGGGATGGCATTCCGGGCTTTATCCATGATGGAGATGAGGTTGGACCCGAGGAGCCGCTGGACTTCATTGTTGAGGTTCATGGATGGGGAAGTTGCTGAAGTTCTGGTCGGTTTGACAGGGGCTGTCTTCACAGGGATGGTTTTGGCTGGAATCCTTGGCTGCTGTTGATGCTGCGTTTTCGTTGTTGATAGTCTGGGTGTTGAATTCTGTTTGGCCATTGCTGCGTAGCTGACTGAAGGACGGGTTACCACACAAGCTGATTTAGCGACGAACTCTTTGTGCGCCTTCTTCTCTGCAATCACCTTGTTCCTCTCTGTTAGGCGGGCCTTTAGAGTGGGGCAGCCCTTGAAGCTTGCAGGATGTCCTTCTTTCTGACAGTTGGCACACCATACGTCCAGTCCTGTGTTCTCCTTTCGCTTGCATTGTCCGGGCTCGTGGTCTTCTTTGCACTTGACGCACACGTATTGGCGGCCACAGTTGGTGGCTACGTGTCCGAAACGCTGGCAGTTCCGGCACTGGACGATGTCATTGGACTTCATTCGCTCCCAATGAACCCTCTGGTTCATTATTAAGGTCTTGGAGCACACCTCGTTGATGTCACACGTCTTTGATACTTCAACGACAAAGTTGTTGTAGTGCTTTGTCTTTGCCTTCTTGGATTTGAAGTGCGTCACTGAGATTATTGGGAGTCCCTCGATGCGGAGCTCATCTTCGACTTCTATGGCTGAACAGGTAAAATGTATACCTTTCAGTAGAAGGAGGTTCTTCCTGTCTTCCCTTGGCGTGAATGAGTTGTACTGTATCTTCATGGTTTTGAGGTACTTCTTGATGGCTTCAAATGATGTTCTATCCTGGGCGTTGATGATGGTGGTCTTCGTGCTCCTGTTTTTGAATGTCACTGATATGTTGCTCGCCTTGCAGTGTCTCCTTATCTCGGCGACACTTCCGGAGAAGCAAAATATCGGAGGCATTCCAGGACCTTTGCTTGGGTTGACGGCAGCTATGTCATTGGTTGTCCTCGGGGTAAAAGATATTCGGCTTTGAAGCAGCAAAAACAACTAAAATGCATTCTTAATATGGTAACTGGTTGCACAACTCAACAGTAATGTGTCAGGTATCGTTGAAAAGGTTAACTTATGTGCTTTATTTTTTTATATGGGCGTTAGACGCTCAACCATGGGATTCAAAAGATATTTGGGAAAAATGCAGAAAAGAGCAATAATGCATTTCTGCATTGGAGCGTGGTCTTCTTACTCAACAGCGATGTGCCATACATTTTTGAAAAGGTAATAATATGTTTTTCAATCATTTGTATTTCTATCAGCTGTTGACATTGGGGTTTAAGGATATTCATATTCAAGCTGAGCGTATATATGCATCAATGGATGAGTTTTAAAAATAAGTAATAGAGATATTCACAGAAAATGTATTCAGCAGCATTTATTCTCTGCCAACATCGATGGCACGCAAAAGTAAAGTCATCAAAGGATACCTATACGTAGAATATGGCTTATTATTCTGTACAGAAGTCGATGTTGCAATATTGGATTTTTTTATTAACGAAGAGCAATTGTATTTTGAAGCTCTTCCTGTACGTGAATTCTGAAGATCCAAATAGATCCAAAGTAATCATTAACACTTACCACAAGTGATGAGTTTCTCCGTATATATTCTTCAATGAAAGGTCTGGACAGTAATTCATTTTCGGTAATTAAGTGGCGGCGCTGTCGTAAAACAGAACGTTGGCACACACTACATATCTCCCGTCTGCTTTCTTCCATGTTAATCTTAATAACAATTGGATTGCAACTAACATAAACACAGTTTCAAGTAGTAGCACATATACCGAGGTAAAACCAAGTTTGTTGAAGAGACAATCGAAATATACGTAATGAAAAGCGCGAATGTAAAATGTGTTCTCCAATATTTTTCACTGTGTGTATTTTTGGACCTAAGCTTCCTTTGCTTTGGGCGAGTTAGGTATTATATTGATCAAGTGTTTAACCTTAACATCTAAAGAATTGTGTTTTTGATATTCTGAAGATGAATGTTCGAAGGTCTACATAGTACAATAATACATAGTACAGTAGCCTTTTTAACGATACCTGACACATTACTGTTGAGTTGTGCAACCAGTTACCATATTAAGAATGCATTTTAGTTGTTTTTGCTGCTTCAAAGCCGAATATCTTTTGAGCCCCATGGTTTGGAGGTTGGCTGCCATATAAGAAAATAAAATACTCTCATTGACCTTTCCAAAGACGTATGACACATTTCTGTTGAGTTGGTAGACCAAGTGCCAATCAAGAACTGCATTATTGTTATATTTGGGGTTTTTCATGTCCAAGTACCTCTTAAGCCCCATGGTCTACAGCTGATAGACATACAAATATTTGAAGAACATATTATTACCTTTTCAAAAATGTGTGGCACATCGCTGTTGAGTAAGAAGACCACGCTCCAATGCAGAAATGCATTATTGCTCTTTTCTGCATTTTTCCCAAATATCTTTTGAATCCCATGGTTGAGCGTCTAACGCCCATATAAAAAAATAAAGCACATAAGTTAACCTTTTCAACGATACCTGACACATTACTGTTGAGTTGTGCAACCAGTTACCATATTAAGAATGCATTTTAGTTGTTTTTGCTGCTTCAAAGCCGAATATCTTTTGAGCCCCATGGTTTGGAGGTTGGCTGCCATATAAGAAAATAAAATACTCTCATTGACTTTTCCAAAGACGTATGACACATTTCTGTTGAGTTGGTAGACCAAGTGCCAATCAAGAACTGCATTATTGTTATATTTGGGGTTTTTCATGTCCAAGTACCTCTTAAGCCCCATGGTCTACAGCTGATAGACATACAAATATTTGAAGAACATATTATTACCTTTTCAAAAATGTATGGCACATCGCTGTTGAGTAAGAAGACCACGCTCCAATGCAGAAATGCATTACTGCTCTTTTCTGCATTTTTCCCAAATATCTTTTGAATCCCATGGTTGAGCGTCTAACGCCCATATAAAAAAATAAAGCACATAAGTTAACCTTTTCAACGATACCTGACACATTACTGTTGAGTTGTGCAACCAGTTACCATATTAAGAATGCATTTTAGTTGTTTTTGCTGCTTCAAAGCCGAATATCTTTTGAACCCCACGGTTTGGAGCTTGGCTGCTATATAAGAAAATGAAGTACTCTCATTGACCTTTCCAATGATGTATGACACATTTCTGTTGAGTTGGTAGACCAAGTGCCAATCAAGAACTGCATTATTGTTATATTTGGGGTTTTTCATGTCCATGTAGCTCTTGAACCCCGGGTTCCACGGCTTAACGGCCATATACAAAAACGTAGTACATGCAATAACCTTTCCAACGATATATAACACATAAATGTTGAGCAGGTCATCCAAGTACCAATTAAGAATTGCATTATTATTGTTTTTGGTGCTTTAAAGCCGAATATCTTTTGAACCCCATGGTTTACAACTTAACGGCAATATAATAAAATGAAGTATTTGCAATGACCTTTCCATTGATGTATCACACATCTCTGTTGAGTAGGTAGACCAGATCCCATACATTTTTGCCCATTCTCCTTTCTTGTAAGATCATTTCCATAAAAAATTCCTTTCTGTAAAAGTAAATAATCGTTAAAATTTGGAAAAAAAAATGCAACGGTTATTTGAATTTGTCAAGTATTATTTTTGAGAGGTTAATCAAGAACGCTGAGCTTTTGACAGATGAAAGAAATTACACATTTTGAAGTTACTGGAAGTATGACTGTATGACTAACATCATATTATAGAACAACTTTCATAGATCCTCAATATTTCAATTAATCGTCAAAAAAAGTTTTAACGCTTACAGCCCTATTATTGACACGATTCAAAACTAGTTTTAACGTAAAACAAGTTCTATATTGTCTGGGAGCCCACCGTAAGATTACCTATCTCATCGCGGCCACGAAAAAATTGGAGTCCAAACATTTACAAAACTGCTGGTCGGACAAGCTTTATCTGGTCAGAATGGTTAAAAAATGCACTTTTCAGGTTGAATTTTCCGCTAAATGTACCTATAATCTAAGTAACTTATATAAATGGGGTATCAAATGAAAGCTAGGACTGTCCTCTACACGATAGCAATGGTCGGACAGAGTTTTTTCTTGGCTGTTGCCACGAGTGATGATGATTGATGAGATGTGGGGTGAAATTAAAAGTGTTTTTATGGAGGCTGGATCTGAAACTGTACCCAAGCGAACGAGATGTAGAGACTCTTGGATATCCCAAGACACCTGGGATAAGATCGAACTTCGCAAATCGTTGAAAATTCAAATAAATGCCGAAGCAGATATTCAACGAAAGGCTGACTTGCCAAGAGAGTACCGCATTGCACATATCGTCTATCGTTGTGTGAGACGTGACAAGAGGGTGAGGTTAGACGGACTCGCAGATAATGCGGAAATCGCTGCCAGAAGAGGAGACATCCGGGAATTGTACCAAATAGCCAAGGACGTGATCGGGTAAAAAAGCAACACGAATCATCCTGTAATGGATGTGGATGGCACACTTTTGGTATCAATTGAGAATCAGCTTCGCAGATGGAAGGACCATTTTTGTGCCTTGCTAAATAAGGATTTAGTTGAGCAGAGTGCTGAAGTGCCCCAACTAAATGAGATGCGCAGGTCCTATAGGGGTATTGACATCGAACCCCCGTCAGAATCGGAAATCCTTACATTAATAAATCTCCTCAAAAACAACAAGGCTGCTGGACTGAACGGAGTTCCAGCCGATCCCGTAACAGCGGCTAGTATTTTACATCCGCTGATACAAAGCATTTGGGAAAACGAAAACTATCCCAGGGATTGGAAGGATGGTGTGATTGTTAAGTTGCCAAAGAAAGGTGGCTTAAAGAATTGCAACAATTGGCGTGGTATCATCGTTTTGTCCGTTTTCCCAAAACTAATGGCAACCATCATTCTCGAGCGAATAAAGGATAGAATCGAGTTTACACTCAAGAGGCATCAAGCTGGCTTCCGCAGTGGTCGATTGTGTGTCGACCATATCAACACCCTGCGTATCGTCCTCGAGCAGTCGATGGAATTTCAATCACCGCCTTACCTCATGTTCGTGGATTTTGAGAAAGCCTTTGATCGAGTTAACCGAGAATGTATATGGAGATCGTTGCTTGGTAGAGGAATTCCACCAAAAATTGTTGCCATTATAAAAGAGTCATACAACAACGCAAGGTGTTTTGTTTTGCACAATGGGCAGCTATCCGACTCCTTCGTAGTGCAACAGGGTGTGAGACAAGGGGATGTTCTATCACCAATTCTCTTCCTGCTGGCAATGGACGACGTATTGACGGATGGAGACCGTTTGAAAGGCTCAGTCATTTAGACTATGCCGATGACAAACATATGTCTACTGGCAAATAACATCAGTGGGCTGAACGGGATGTGCCAAACACTGCAAGTGAAGGGAGAGTCGAGTGGTCTAAGAATAAACAGCAAAAAGACAAAAATAATGCTTACAGGCCGCTCCACACAGCAGCGTATTATTCTTCAGGAGACGCCAGTTGAAGTAGTGGAACAGTTCAACTACCTTGGCAGTATTGTTTCTGCAAACGGTGGTACGGATCTGGACGTTAAAAGTAGAATAAATAAAGCTCGTGCTGCCTTCGGTACTCTGTCCTCAGTCTGGAACCCAAGTCAAATCTCCTTACGCACTAAGTAGAGATTCTTCGAATCGAATGTCAAATCCGTGCTGTTATATGCTTGTGAAACCTGGAAAGTCACGTCTACTATATCGAAGAAATTGCAGGCTTTTGTGAATCGCTGTCTTCGACACATCCTAAAGATTCGCTGGCCACAAATAATATCAAATGAGGAATTGTGGCGCAGGACAAGTCAAGAGCGGCTGGACGTCAACATAAGAAAGCGTAAATGGAGTTGGATTGGTCACACACTGAGGAAACCAAACGATGAAATTGCAAAGCAGTCCTTTGAATGGAATCCTCAGGGTGCACGGCGGGTTGGAAGACCAAGAACAACATGGAAATCAACTGTCTTAGCGGAAGCAGAATCCCAGAAAAAGACGTGGCCACAGCTAAAGTACCTTGCAGCAGACCGTGAAGGATGGAGACGTTTTGTTGACGCCCTATGCCCCAGTCGGGGTTACAGGACACGATGATGAAAACTTATCTTTTAATAGTTTGAGTTGAAAAAAAGAACGCAATCTTAATTCTTGATTGAACAATCATATTGTATAAAAAAAATTAAAAGTCATTGGAGCGGTTTTTTAACAAATTAATTTCTTATACACATATCTAATTCTTAAAACATTTTTAAGGAAAAATATTGGTATGCAAATCTTAAGTATTTATTTAAGTGCATATAAAAATAAAATTTCGAAATAAATTGTTGACACATTTTTGAAATATCGAATTTTCAAAATATAATTTGAAACTTTTTTTAAAAATTCAAAACAAAATTTTGAAAACTTTGATATGCAATATTATTTAAACTTATTTGCAATTAGTATATAAGAAAATTCATCAAAATCCGATCCGCTGATAATGAGAAAATTTAAAAAACTTTCTATGAGAGGTACTATTAATAGCTGCTAATTGTCAAATTGTATATTTTTTTGTAGTAGATCGCTCTAATTTTGGACTACGAAAAAAATATAAAATATTTTCCTTAACGCTTTTTTAACCTTTTCATGGAAGGTACCGTTATTTTTTCATAAAAGTATTTTTTTTTTAATTTATAGAAAGAATTAAAAAAAACTCTTACGTATCGGGTTTCAAAAAAATATATCATGTCGTTTTCGAAATATTGGATTTTCAAAAAATAATTTTGAAACATTTTTTAAAAATCCAAGAAATATTTTTTTGAAAATAAAAAACTGTTTATATTTTTCAGAAGCTTCTATATAAAAAAAAAATTATTGAAATCATGAGTACCACTTTAAAGATATTCCAAAATAAAGAAAGATTCGCTGGGAGGTAACATTACCTAATATCCATTTCTTGAAAAATGGTTTCCCATTTAGAAGTAGCCTTTACTAAAAGAAATGTATTGAATTTCTTAAGAAAAGTTGTGGAGCCGTTTTTGAGAAAAATAAGATTTTGTAAAATTGCAAACAAAAATTGTTTGGCAGGTATCGTTATTTTTTGTTCTTAGAAAAAAATAAAAAAAATATGTACCAAAGTTTTAAGAAAATAGATCCAGCCGTTAAGGCTGTAGACGAACAGGCGACAGACAGACAGAATTGTGAGACCCACTTTTTTCATCTTCTCTATCATTGTTATTACTCGTCTGATCAAAATCTCAAGTTCAGTTTCTTTACGAGTGCATAACTTGCTATATAGAACCTACAGTATTCAAATAAATTAAAGGAACAAATTTTTTCCAATTTTTGTGAGTGTTTTTTGAAGAGCTGTATCTTTGTGATAGTGGTCGTATTGAGTTGAAACAAAAGCACAGCTTATGTTTTTGTTTCTAGATTTGTTTACAAACATTTTTTCTTGAAGCACCGTTATTGAGATATTGCAAGAAATGACACGAGGCAAAATTTTAGTTTTTTTTATGTTATGTTTATAAAGTCCTCATTTGTATGGATATTTTTTTTGAGTCAATCATATGTATGTATGTAATAGTCAGATACCTTGTAAGTTCAGCTTTAATTAAATTTGTGTGTCGTGTCGTTCTTGCATTTGTCTGATAAATTGAGTGCATTCGAAAGACGAGATGATGATGCGAACAATGTACAGATGATGTATATAGTTATGCGCGTACATATGAACACAACACCAAGTAATTTTTATACAGGGTGTTCCCTATTCGATTCGATGCAGTAACTTTTAAAAATAGAAACTTCAACTTCTCTATGTAATACATCTGTGCATTATGCACACTATTGAGTTTAAATTTTGTAAATAAAAAATAACTGACACAGCACTGTTGACAAAATATATATATAAATATGTTTCCTTGGCATGGCAAACTTTTCAAAAATAGAATCACTGTAAATTGTGTTAAACCCTAAGGATAACAGAAAAGGGCGAAAAGCATATTTTGTGCACATTTCTTTTTCTTCACTGGTTACGCATGATTGGTTGCTATAGCATGTCGTCGTACAGTGTGCTTTTGCAAAATGGAAATTCCTTGCCACTTTAATATGTATGGATAAGTCACACAAGTGTGCTTTCGTTCTGATATGAGTAGAAAATTTAATATTAAAGAATGTGTTCTAAATTTTCTATTTTATTTTATATAATTTGTTTTTCTATTAAGAGGATTATAATATTAAAAACATCCTGGAAAACAACCTTAGTTCTGTCTTCTTTGTATATATTGTGTTGGTTTTTTCCAAATTAAATTGAATATGGAATGAGAAATGTACAGCAAAGTTTGTAGACAAAACTATTGTATGGTCCAACGACAAAATCTTTTTCTTCAGAGCATCAAAGTTAACCATGAATATAAAACTCCCCAGACAACAATGACAAAGACGATAGCCGATGACAATGAAGGACACACCAACAATTTGGGATGTTAATCATTTAAAGGTCGAACCCACTTCTGGCAATATTACATATCATGCTTCAATCAATGAAATCTATACCCTTTTTCTGCACAACGCCTTTGTTTTTTTTTTTTGAGAGGCTAGACCCATAGTGTATCCCATATTCTGCAAAAAGGGAAAGCACGTTGAACAAATGTCGTAGGTGGTTTTAAAAATGTAGGAATCGTGTAAGAAACGGATTTAAGGGTAGGTACTGTACGGTTTGACCCTATTATCTTCAAATGGGTTTATTGTGCCTCTATATCTTAAATGATAATGGCATGTAATGTACCTATTTATACCCAAAGATCAACCTGCTCCTTAAACTATAAAGTTAAAAAATATCCTTCCTAGATATAAACTTAAAGATGTCGATTTATCTCTAAAGGAGGAAGACACTAAAGATTATTCGAATTAGTAGGTAAATTATACAATACACTGAAACAAAAATTAATGTGTATCAAACAAAAATAAAATTTTACAGGAAAGAGCCCTGAGCGTTGTGCTCAATTGATTTAATTAGCTTTTTTCAACATGAATTTGTAGGGCTGTCAATGTACAATATTTGTATGCATAATGGATTTGCGATTTATGTGAACTTATTTTTCTCATTAAATACGTTTGTGTTTATTTATTATGTTATGTAGGTATGTATATCTGTCCGTTTATCTTTATCTTTACCACCTTTTATCATAAAAAGCAAGTTGAAAACAAAAGGTACAACATTAGACAATAATGTAAAGCAGCTTTGATCTTTTTTTTTTAATAACAATTTAGAGGATGAAATCTCCCTCAACATGGCACGCTTCAGAAGAAATATTAGTGACCATTCCAATCCAATGGAAGGAAATGCAAAGGGAGAAATCAATTCTTGTTTGCTGCTGCTATAAAGTAATTTCTTTTTGGGTCAGACTTTGAAGCTATTTTAGAATTAATAAAGAAACTTTTGTGGATAGTTTCAAACAAAATAAAAAGATTTATTAAAACAACCGAAGTGCTCTTCAATGATTCCACCTGTTTTTAAGTTTGCATTGGAATGGGAAACTCACCAAAAGCAACGACTTCAAAAATGGGCTTGTTCAACCCACAGCTTCAGTTATTATAAAGGAAGTTATTGATGTGATTGAGGAACGTATAATGAAAAATGCAGTTAGGCCACTCTCTTTCCTCAACTCGATCCAACATTTCACCATGTCTTCTTCAAAATTGTCTGTTACCTTATTTTTGGCGAAAATTAAGATTGATCTCCATTCGCTATTTAAAATATCCTCCAAAGAGTCGTTGAAAGGTAAACATTTAATTAAAGGCAAAATTGTTTGCTCTGCGTACCTAAATTTTTTTTAAAATTCATTGCACATTTTAATGTAATATTTTAGTAACTTTTGTTTCATTATTTTTGAATCTATTTCTTTACTGAAGTTTGAATGTAGTGATCAAACTTTAAACCTAAAAATATATCAGGAATTTAGAGACATTTTTTGTTGAAAAATTTCCTACTTTTTTCATGAATGAGCCTATAGTCGCTGAATTTTTTTTTTTTTTGTTATGGATGGGCAAAAAATGGTAGAATCTTTGACTTCAGTGGTAGAAGTGGTAGATAATACAAATCTTGAGAAAAAGTGGTAGATCTACCACAAATGTGGTAAAGTGACAACACTGGCTGGAATAGATGTTAGAAATGATGCAGCCGGAGGTGCAAACATTTTTGGCATCTATTCCAGCTACGTCGCCAATTCTGATCAGGCAGTTATGCATATTAATGAAGGTGGTTTCGTTAAAATGATTATGTACTTGATATATGTTTGTTTACTAATCATAACCTTTATACCTAATATACCTACGTACATAATTGTGTAGTTTTTTTTCGGTGTAGGTAAATGGTTTAAATTTAAGAACATTTGTCTTGTTTCACACAGCTATTTCAATTTTCATTGGATTGTTTAAAGAGATTGTAACTCTAGGTAGTGCGAATGAACTACTTCTTAAAAAAAAGAAACAACAGTATTAGGAACAGGAGAGAGGAACATAGAGAACTCTAAGGAATTTCAAATTAAGTAATTCCTGTGCATTCTCTATACATTTGGCCCACTAAAATGTTGGACAATATTTGGCTTGCAATTGTAAAAGTTTTGAGAACTGGGGCTGTACAGAAATAGAAATAATGTTGGCAGGTACATACAAACAGACACCCTCACACAGAAACTATCAATCCTTAAGGATATGCAAAGCACATTATATAAAATGTTGGAAATGGTAGCTCGCTCCTAGCCAAAGAAGAAATGAATTTCGGAAAACATTTCAATTAAATTTAAATTTCCTTCAACCGATACCAAATTGCCAACCGTAAATTAATAAATCTTTCACTCTTGATCTCTTTGGACTATGGTACCTACTCATTCTTGTATATCCTACCTACATAATACTTCTTAAGTATCGTAAATCCTTTTATGTTTGTGCTGTTTTATATAAATTTTCGGTTTAGAATTCACGTTTCCCCCTGTTTTTACCACCTGGAAGATAAAAGAGAGTTTAGCCAGCACTTATATTATCTATAAAACTGTATTTTATATAGTGTATATGTGTGTGAAGAAGGCTTGTGACTATTCTAAAAACTTGCATTTAAATCAGAAGTACGGGATACGAAAAGGACAGTGAAATCCATTTTCTTATATAAAAATCCAGTTGCAGGAAAAGAATTTCCAATAAAATTGTAAGGGCAAAGGAGAAGAAGAGTGGATATTTTCTTTGTGGTTGATGCACATTGCTTGGATTGATCCAATGCGCTCAACGTTTCGATTCATTGAGTTTTTTATTGAATAGAAAGGATTTACCATAGTTTTTTTTTGTAGGAATTTATTTATGAGAATTCTTGATATTATTTTTTTGTTTAACGAAGAAGAGAAGAGATTATCTCTAGACGAAGAGTGTGTGATGTCATCAAACAGTTTTTTTTTTTGTATGAATGTTAGCCTAGCTTAGTTTTTAGTAAGTCTGATTCTTATGGATATTTTACATTTAATAGGGTGAAAGATTTTTTTCATCGTCAGAGTACTATGTACAGAAATAAAAAGTTTAGATACGAGTTTTAAGCAGTCAAGCCCTATGTTAATTTAAAAAGTGAACTCGTTTGTTGATATTTTGTTAAACTGCATTAATTTTGTTTTAAGATTATGAGTAGACTATAATACTGCCGTGTTAAGAAGAAAAAACGTAACTGACTTCTTGGCTGTTTTGAGTTAGGGGGCCAGTTTTGACATCTTTGAAATATTTTCTATTTTATTCTTTAAAAATAAAGCCCTTTTCTGCTTTTGTAGGGTGAGTCGGTGTAATATGCCACACTTAACAGTAAACAATTGAAATTAAATAGTAAATGACAAGTTAAGTAAAAGATTCTCTTAGGTTCGTAAGGTTGTTGTTTTATTTAATAAATAAAAGAATAAAAACATAACTTTAATACTTTTAATTCATAGCAAATGAAGTTTTTAAAAAACCTTAAAAAGTGGCATTTTACCCACACGTGAGGGTAATATGCCACTTCTGAAGGGGTGAAATGCCAGCAAACATTAAATATGGCATTTAATCGATGGGAATAATTGGGCAGATTCCATTTTGGAGACAGTCCTCGTGCATCCATTTGTGACAGTTGGAGCATTGCACCCAGTCACATCTTTCAAGCATTCTTGTTTCTAAAGGAATTAAAATCAAAGGGGTAATATGCCACTTAAGTGGGTAAAATGCCAGTTGGTACGAAACAAACGTGGCATTTTACCCCAAAACGTGAAAAAATATAAAAGTATCCCTGAACGAAAACTAACGGAACATATCAAGTCTAGGCACAAACAAACATTAAGTACACAAAACTAGCCTTACCTTCTTGGAAGAAACCTTCGTATATCGCACTAAAAAACACAAAAAAAAACCCGGTTTTAATCGCACTCAATTTAATAAAAACACACTTGAATTTAAACTTTCATGAATATTTTTCAAACCAAACTGCCTAATAACTTTCGCATCCGTTTGCCCAGAAAACTTAGCGTAACTGAGCGAATTGCAATGTCAGCGTTGCCAACATCAACTTAGAACTGCAATATATTGAAAGGTGGCATATTACCCACACTGGCATATTCGACCGACTTACCCTAATGGGTTAAAACCCTTCAGAAAAACACGTTCGTTCAAAGAACCATGTTTTTTTTAGGAAAAATTGACGTTTTAGCACTCAATTTAAGAATAAAAAGGTGACTACCATACAAGCATTTGTACATCTGATAAATAATCAAGGCAAAAAAAAAAAGATTTACTTGTAAATACGACAGAAAAATACTCAACAATAAAACAAAAAAGAAAGAGATAAAAACAGAAAAACGTGTTTATCTTGAAATGTCAAAAATACACTTACGTTTTTTCTTTTTAACACGGCAGAATACACATACCAATAATTGTTATTAGTCCAGTAACCTTGTAGTTTCATAGTACTGAGACCTTGCGTCAGGTCCGGTAGTTCTGATTTTTTGCTGAGTTGTTTATGATGTTGGCCTAGTATTAAATCTGATTTTTCGACCTCGAGCGCCGAACGCAACATTGGTAAAAATCCAAAAAACCGTGAATTTTTCGCGGTTTTTTCACTTATTGGCTATTTTAACCATTACGCCTTAACTTCCGAATTAAACATTGCTCTACGATTTCAACCTTACTAAATTTGCTTCAATTTGAGTCCAAAGCCGGTTCTGTAGACATAACGGTTTCCAATGGACGGCATTTCAAAATATAGCAATAAAAAATTTAAAACAACAAGTAGTATATAAAACAGTATAATAACAAAAACATGGTCTTTGACATATGCTGCATCAAAGCAATAGAGCGTGTAGAATGGGCCAAAAGAAGAAAACAATAGTACCGGATGGGGGGTATATATCCCCCCGTTTAGGCGGGAGGGGCAATTTTAAGAAAAGTTGACTTCAAATAGAAAAATAACCATAAAAATACAAAGGTAATATCTGGACGAAAATCCATTCCTCATCTCAAAGCCAGAAATCCATTCTTTAATTTTTTTTTAAATAAAGTTTTTTTAGCTGATAGTTTTTGAAAAATTTACTTTCAAACTCAAAATTTTGAGAAAAAGACGATTTTTTTTTGTTAATCTATTTTTTTTTTTTTTATTTTATGGAAATAAGTACTATTTTTGATTTTGATTTTCAATGCCCTTATTAATTTTTGGTTAAAAACTGAAAACCAAATGCTAAAATGACTTCTAGTTTTTGAGAAAACTGAAATTAACATGATCAACTTCACTGTTTTCAGTCTAGTATCCTTTTTCTTCGGGGTGGGAGGGCTCTGCCTCAGGTGCGGTCAGGCGCGGATACAGGGGGGGGGCAATGGGTGCAATTGCCCCCCCCCTGGGCAAGATTTATTCTAGCATATATATGAATTTAATAAAATTTTATCAAAAAAAGGTCATTTTGTTACACGTTTATAAAATTTTTTCTTGGCAGCGCAGCGTTTCAGCAATGAGTAGTTGTGCGTTGGCCGATGGCTGACCAAGTTCAGTTAAGAAAAGTTCCACTATGCAGAAATAGCCTTCAAATCGACTGAGTGGAAAACTTATAACTTCGGTTTTAGATGTCCGATCTTTATAGTTAAGGCCTTTCATTAAAAGATATATGTGCGGCTACATTACTGTATAACATTTTATGAGAAAAGTCAATTTATTTCATACTAGGAAGCAGATTGAATCCCAAATCGATTTGATTTTCACTTTTCAAAATGCTGTGAATGAAAAATTTTACAATTTGACAAACTATGATTTAAAAAGTTATTGCTCCACCTTATATTTAAATGTAACGAGAGAGGTGTTAGGGGCACTTATCTAACTTTTCAACCTTAAAGTTGATTTTAATTTAAAAATAAAAATTAAATCTTTAAATTACGTCGATTTAAATAACTTCAAAAATTTCTAACATTGCTTAAAATGCTCGGATCTACTGGATAAAGACATCTAATTAATTTTAAAATAATAAACTACATTTGTTTATAAAAGTTACTGAAAAATACCAAAAAACTTCATACGAAAAGGGTGATAGAGTTCTGTTTATGATAAATATTTAAATGTGCGTTTCCATTGGGGGAGTACTTCCACTAGAAAACTCTCGAGAGTGACTCTCGGATATCTGTCTTCCCCTCTCCTCTGGTGAGCTTATTTTATGATTTTGTCTGTGTGCACTTTCGAGTTTAACGCTCTAGAACTTCTTCAGAGATGCTCACCGTCTTTTTACTCTGAAAAGGATACGCACCTTAAGAGTATGCTCATGTGCTTCGAGTTTGGCGTTGTACACAGTGATGCGTGCAGACGTGCTGCACATCTGTTTTAGCCATAAGATACGTTTTTGAAATTTGTTAGTTTTCGTGAGCATTCTTTCACTTTCGTGGATGCGTTTTAGGAACTTCCGTGTTCCATATTATTAAACTAGCGAAGAGTACGAATCTAACGAAGAAGATTGGAGAGAAACCAGGAAACGACCACAGCAGTCACTGCCGAAGAGAAGTTGGATGGAACTTTTACACGTAAGGATTGTTGTTTTTGGCCGTTTTTGAAAACATCAACGCCAATTCGATTGTCAAATGATCGTCATTTTTCAATGCGAATATTGATATTGAATCGATCAGCATGAGTCTGGCAACTCGGCAAACGATGTTTTGACTTTTGAGCTTATATGAAACATTTTTAATAACTTAACGAAGGCTAAGTATATTGTTATTGTTAATGAAATGTATAACGAAAATTAGTCACAATCGAAGGCTGAACCGAGAAGGTCGGACGGAAAAGTTTAATAAGGATTGTTTTTTTCTTTCTATTGTCCACTATAATCATTGTGTATTATTTCAATGTCGGAAAGTTTGGTTTTGTGTCGATGAACGAAGACACCTGAGGAAACGATAAGGTTCATCTTGGTTTTGATCTGTGAATTTAGTTTTGCTAAAATACAGCTTTTGCCAAATTAATGCAATGGTTTTGTTTGCACAAAGTCTTTTTTAACAATTTCCTTCAATTTTCTTGCAAACGAATTTGAAGTTTATGAACACGTTCTCCGGCTTCTCAATATTTTGGTTGCCAACTCGATGTTTGTAGGTACTGCAGAATTGCACCACACTGATGTTTTCGAAAATGTGCCTTTAGACAACTGTATTATCGAACACAATGCTTATGCAGTAAAACTTTTATTTGCCATTTTGAACAGAAAACTTTTGCAGTTTGCGTTTGATAGCATTCCGCAAAATGTATTTTTGACGCTGATGACATTCTCGAAAACGGCCTTTTACTGGTAAAGTTACGTTAGATTGTCCCAGCTAAAAAAAAGGCTGGAAATTTCATTCGAACTCGAACGTCATGTCTCATGTCTCATGTGTCTGAATAGGAACATACAACTGTGCCATTATATTTTCCGAGCATAATTGTGGAGTTACGCAGACCCAGAGGGAACTCAAAAACGCTGTAAAAACACCATGCTAAAGCAGCAAACTGCAAAACTTCATTTCAGAAAGTTGAAAGTACCCGCTGTTCGAGGCACTGTGGCAGTTATGAAAGACTTAATTGCTTTCTTCAAATTTCAAACTCATCAATTCACATTGCTTTGTGTGACCGCAGGCGTGTAGAGCAGTATTAAGTGTACTTAATTTTCTTTACACCTCATCAAGATTTTGGATTCTCACAAAAATTGCCCCCCCCTGAACGAAATCCTGGATCCGCGCCTGGGTGCGGTAGTTCTGATTTTTAGATGAGTTGTTTATGATGTTGGCCTTCGCAATAATCCAAGTTTTCGACCTCGAGCGCCGAACGCAACTTTGTGAAATACGCAAAAAACCGAGAAATTTTCGCGGTTTTTTAAGTTATTGGCTATTTTAACCTTTAAGGCCTGGTTTTCGATTATAACTTTGCTCTACCATTTCAAAATAATTAAATGGGCTTCAATTTGAGCTAAAAATCAATTCAAATTGTGAATTTTTTCATCAACTTTTGAATTTAGAATGCTGCAAATCGAATTGAAGGGGGCTTATTCACCCCTTGTGTGAAATCGTTTGCCCCTTTTCAATGATTTTTGTATACTGTGTAGCGTGTCATGTTGGCTTTATTTTAAGACTTTAATCATGAACATCGGATGAGTAGAAACGGAGTTATGATTTTTTAAAGTCAACCATATAAAACTCGAACTAAAACAGTACTCAGTTCAGTACCCACCAGTGAGTTATCTGAAGCGAATGTTTTAGTTCGAGTTTTATATGGTTGACTTTAAGAAATCACAACTCCGTTTCTACTCATCCCATGTTCATGATTAAGATCTTAAAATAAAGCCAACATGACACGCTACACAGTATACCAAAATCATTGAAAAGGGGCGAACGATTTCACACAAGGGGGGAATAAGCCCCCTTCAATTCTATTTGCAGCATTCTAAATTCAAAAGTTGATGAAAAAATTCACAATTTGAATTGATTTTTAGCTCAAATTGAAGCCCATTTAATTATTTTGAAATGGTAGAGCAAAGTTATAATCGAAAACCAGGCCTTAAAGGTTAAAATAGCCAATAACTTAAAAAACCGCGAAAATTTCTCGGTTTTTTTGCGTATTTCACAAAGTTGCGTTCGGCGCTCGAGGTCGAAAACTTGGATTATTGCGAAGGCCAACATCATAAACAACTCATCTAAAAATCAGAACTACCGCACCTGAGGCAGAGCCCTCCCACCCCGAAGAAAAAGGATACTAGACTGAAAACAGTGAAGTTGATCATGTTAATTTCAGTTTTCTCAAAAACTAGAAGTCATTTTAGCATTTGGTTTTCAGTTTTTAACCAAAAATTAATAAGGGCATTGAAAATCAAAATCAAAAATAGTACTTATTTCCATAAAATAAAAAAAAAAAAAATAGATTAACAAAAAAAAATCGTCTTTTTCTCAAAATTTTGAGTTTGAAAGTAAATTTTTCAAAAACTATCAGCTAAAAAAACTTTATTTAAAAAAAAATTAAAGAATGGATTTCTGGCTTTGAGATGAGGAATGGATTTTCGTCCTTTGTATTTTTATGGTTATTTTTCTATTTGAAGTCAACTTTTCTTAAAATTGCCCCTCCCGCCTAAACGGGGGGATATATACCCCCCATCCGGTACTATTGTTTTCTTCTTTTGGCCCAATCTACACGCTCTATTGCTTTGATGCAGCATATGTCAAAGACCATGTTTTTGTTATTATACTGTTTTATATACTACTTGTTGTTTTAAATTTTTTATTGCTATATTTTGAAATGCCGTCCATTGGAAACCGTTATGTCTACAGAACCGGCTTTGGACTCAAATTGAAGCAAATTTAGTAAGGTTGAAATCGTAGAGCAATGTTTAATTCGGAAGTTAAGGCGTAATGGTTAAAATAGCCAATAAGTGAAAAAACCGCGAAAAATTCACGGTTTTTTGGATTTTTACCAATGTTGCGTTCGGCGCTCGAGGTCGAAAAATCAGATTTAATACTAGGCCAACATCATAATCAACTCAGCAAAAAATCAGAACTACCGGACCTGACGCAAGGTCTAATGTATATAGTTACTGGACAATATGTTTGAGTTTGAAATATCAAAAATGACTAATCATTTATGAACAAATATTGGAAAGAGGTTTTCCTAAATTTTTGGATATTTTTGGACACATAAACGTCACTTTTCAGCAGGACAACCTCCTCATCCACACGGCGGCGGCGGCCAGCGGCGGCCAGCGGCGTGTACCTATAGTCAAAGATTTGAAAAGGAGTAAAATGTCGAACTACTTCAATGAAAACCGTTCTAACCCAATAAAACACCAATTGAAAGTTTTGGGGATGGTTGGTGCGAATTTGAGTCTGGTTATCAGTTTAAACTTGTTGCTTGTTGTTGTTGTTACATAAAGAGACTTTACGATATACAAGTTATTCATATTTTTAGCTCATGTTTTTTTTTTTTAGATTGACAGTTTAGACCAAATGCAAGGAAACCACAATATAAGGCATGGCATTATTTTCTTATAAAACGACAATTTATAATAAAATAATGTCTCAAAATACACAAACAACAAAGAAACAGAAGGCCCATCACATTCGGCAGACAAAAGCATTCGTAAAGCTGACATCAAGCCAAACATATGTCTTGCAAAAGACCTTCTCATTCATTTTTGCTGAAAAAAAGGCCAACAAAATATTAAAAATAGACAAACATTGTTATAAAAGAAACAAATAATAAATGCAGTCATATATGACGAAGCGAGTGTTTTTCTTTTCCTTGCTCCCAACTGAATGTTATCCTTTGACTTGAGTAGTGTAATATGCAGAAAAATGACAAAAGATAAAACGCAAAACACATTACATATTCTGAAGTTGCAGTTACATCAGGCTGCTCAATATATCGGGTGGCATAAAAAGGCTGATGTAGACGAAGAACTCCCTGCCCATATAAACACAAGTGACCCAGCCAAAGGCAGCTTTTGCAATTTGCTTTATGGCAACCGCTTTCTGTGGTCGAAATTAATTTTTTTCTTCAAAAAATGGAAGAAGATAAATAAATTTGAAAACCAACTTCTAACTTGGGATCCTAGGTTGAAGGGGTGCATCTTTTCTATATTTTTTTTTAATAAAAATCATATGATACAATCTTAAAATTCCTTTTTTTCTTTATTTCCTGATAAAATATTGACAAAAGCACTCAACAAAAACTCTTTTTCAAACACAGCAGTCAAAATGTATGATGCTGGTGAGGTTTTAATATCATCAAACATTTCGATAATAAAGAGGTCTTATTGCCTTTTCGATTGGGGCAGAATGACAGTTCTTGTTATGAAAAAAAAGAGAAAATGTTTCTGGAATTGAAACCAGAAGCGTCCTACCTATTGAATCAGTGTTCTGGATTGCCAATCGAAAAAGCGATTCAAAAGTGTGCTCTAGTTCGTATGTGGTTAAATATTGTGCACTTTTAAAAATAAAAGATGGACTCGCACATAATGCGGAAAACGCTGCCAGAGGAGGAGATATCCGGGAACTGTACCAAATAGCCAAAGATATTATAGGGAAAAAGGCAACACCAATCATCCTGTAATGGATGTGGATGACACACTTTTGGTATCAATTGAGGATCAGCTACGCAGATGGAAGGACCATTTTTGTGCCCTGCTAAATGAGGATTCAGTTGAGCATATGTAGTGCTGAAGTGCCCCAACTAAACGAGATGCGCAGGTCCTATAAAGGCATTGACATCGAACCCCCGTCAGAATCGGAAATCCAATCATCTTCTCAAAAACAACAAGGCAGTTGGACTTGATGCCAGCTGAATTCCTGAAAGCCAATCCCGTAACAGCGGCTAGTAATTTACATCCGTTGATACAAATCATTTGGGAAAACGAAAGCTATCCCAAGGACAGGAAGGATGGTGTGATTGTTAAGCTGCCAAAGATAGGTGACCTTAAGAATTGCAACAATTGGCGTGGTATCACTGTTTAGTCCGTTCTCCCAAAACTAATGGCAACCATCATTCTCGAGCGAATAAAGGATAGAATCGAGTCTACACTCAAGAGGCATCAAGCTGGCTTCCGCAGTGGTCGATTGTGTGTTGACCATATAGTCCAGTCATCACGTCGTGAAAAAGGGCCTGACCTTGCGCGCAGAGGCACTGTCTGATTTTTTTTCATGGATCGATAGAGGTTTATTCAAAAGCTTAAATCCAAATTTGCACCACCTGACAACTTGTTTTACCAAAGTTATTGGTAAAAATGTGTTTTTTTGCCATTTTTGCGTCTTTTGTAAATATCTCGACTGCAGTATGTCGCACAGAAAAAAATAAAATATGGATTTATTTATAATAAGATTTGCTATTATATTAAAAACAAATTAATTTGTTTAAACAAATAAAAAAAAGTTATGGTTAGTTAAAGTAAGTTTTTATTGTTTGAAAATCACTCTTTCGTGATTATTAAGAAAAAAGCTCAGATGAAGTTTTTATTTTTTACTTTTAAAGTCTTTATAATTACCTACAATTTAAAAAAAAATTCAGCCCTTAACTACTAACACCAGCCGAGAAATAAATTTATGAACATAGGTAAGTCAGCGCATCCACGCAATTTTATGTTTTTAGGTTTTATTTTATATCTCAGCCCCAGTATGTCGCAAAGTCAAAATTAAAAATTTTTATTGTTTATAATAATTCTTACTACCAACTTGCGTTATATTCAATTTGTTTAAACCAATAGAAAAAAAGTTACAGGTCATTAAAAGGTTTTTTTGTCTTGATCTTTTTTCATAACTATTGAGAAAAAAGCTGTATTTAGCGGTACTTTTTTTTCAGGTTTACTTTTTTTTTGTAGTCCTATAAATTTTCTATAAATTAAAAAAACAATTAGTCCATTACCATTGTATATCTACTCTATAGTATTCTCATGAAACACGATTTTGTAGGTAGACATTTGGGCGATAGGTTCGCTGTGATCGCCTTATCGAGATCCCTTAACAAAAATTAGTATTACATTTGGACGCATAGATGGCCACGAGCTTTTTTTCTTCATGAGAATACTATAGAATTTATATACAATGCCATTACGAAAAACAGGAGCCAAGTTATTCATGAATTAAAAATGACGCGTCAGTTTACTAACGCATAACAATATTCTTTCTTTTTTTTGTGAATATCTCGACTTCTGTATGGGTATGGAATGCAACTGTATTATTTTTTATAATATTCATTATGGACTTAAAGGATTTTTTTTTCTCTAAGCAGATGTCTACATACCTACAAAAGTTAAAGTTAGTAGTAACTAAGTTAATTTTTTCTTTTTCCGCCCACGCTAACTCTTTTCGCACCACCCAAGGGGTAGAGTATGAGGCGCGTTTTTTTTAATCTTGTGGTATCCCCTGTAGGCCTAATCCACTGCAAAGATCAATTAAATTGGTCTTATTCTCAACCGTTTTGGGCGTGAGGGAATTTTATATTATAAGGATGTCTGCATCTTCTAAGGCCTGGGAGACTGAAAAGCCACGATTTTGAAGATATTTTTTTTAAGAAGAACTATAAAGGTATACATATTCCTCGTTTATTGCACTTCGCTTATTTGATTTTCCCGCTTAATTGATCTCAAAAAAACCATAGCTAAGAAACTAAAAATATGTTAATGATTCGTTCAATTGAACTGCCCGGTTAATTGACCAAAATATAAAATGGTCGGTGCAATTAAGCGGGGAGTACTCTACCTTCTATCTACAAAAAAATTTAGCCTTGTATGATTCATGAGAGTCGAGCAATCCATAAAACTCTTACACAGAGTAATTTGGCAACGAGACGTCAGTTTTGGAGATATCTGTGAAAACTATGTGGCGAATTTGCGGAACCATTTTAAACCTTGTATAAAAGTGGTTTTTGATGGCTACCCAGATGATCCATCTAAAACTGGAACAAAATTAGCTGAAAGAAGCCGACGATCTGCAGTTCAACAAGCAGCTGATTTCATCTTTGATGAAAATACAATTTTTCGAGCATTGAAGAAAGAGATGTTTTTGGCCAACGAAAAAAAAAAAAAAACGATTTATCGTTCTGCTTACAAAATATCTTGAAAATCGTGGTTTTTCAGTTTCCCAGGCCTCAGAAGATGCAGACATCCTTATAGTACAAACAGCCATTTCAATGTGTATTGAATTTAACTCGGTATTTATTGTGGGAGAAGATTTTGATTTACTGATGGTGATTTTGTCGGGATACGGGGAAAATGTTATAAACGTTTTCTTTAAAAAACCTGGTCGAGGATCTACGAAAACAGTCCTGTATTCGTCAAAAAGTTTCCTGCACAAAACTCTTTCCAAACATTTTCTTTTTCTCCATTCCTTCACAGGCTGTGCCACAACCTCTGCCATTTTCAAATCTGGAAAAAGTAAGCTAATCTCTTCGCTGAAGAAAGCTCCAAACCTTTTGAAAACCGTGAAGATTTTTAAATCCGAAGAAGCCAGTCAAAGTGATATCGCGTCTATATGGAGGAGGCAATAAGGAAACATCGCTGGACCACTTGAGATTCTATCTTTTCTCACGCGCGAGTGTTAAAATCAAGTCCGATCTTGCTTCTTTCCCACCTACAGAATCAGCAGCAGAACAACACTCATTCCAGACATTCCATCAAGTACAAGCTTGGCTGGGAAATACTTTAGACCCAGAGGGGTGGGGCTGGAAACGAAATTCAAGAGGATTGGAGCCGGTGTTGGCTTCAGGGCCGACGACGATCCCACACACACTCATCGACATGATTTCCTGCACGTGTACGAAACAATTCGGTGCAGCATGCGGGTGTCGAAAAGCCGGACTGAGGTGTTCAGCCGTCTGCAAGATCTGCTGCGGGAAAAGCTGCTACAACGTAGTTGATATTGCTGATGACTCCGAAGACGAGGAAAACTACGACCTTGAAAATGAAACAGAGCAGAGACCAAACCTTGAATGTCATAACACTAATGAAGAGAGTGAAAACGAAATACCCTCACACCCAAAACGGTTGAATAAGAATAAGACCAATTTAATTGATCTTTGCAGTGGATTAGGCCTTCAGGGGATACCACAAGATTAAAAAAAACGCGCCTCATACTCTACCCCTTGGGTGGTGCGAAAAGAGTTAGCGTGGGCGGAATAAGAAAAAATTAACTTAGTTACTACTAACTTTAACTTTTGTAGGTATATAGATATCTGCTTAGAACAAAAAAAAAATCCTTTAAGTCCATAATGAATATTATAAAAAATAATACAGTTGCATTCCATACCCATACAGAAGTCGAGATATTCACAAAAAAAAGAAAGAATATTGTTATGCGTTAGTAAACTGACGCGTCATTTTTAATTCATGAATAACTTGGCTCCTGTTTGTCGTAATGGACTAATTGTTTTTTTAATTTATAGAAAATTTATAGGACTACAAAAAAAAAAGTAAACCTGAAAAAAAGTACCGCTAAGTACAGCTTTTTTCTCAATAGTTATGAAAAAAGGTATAAAATCAAGACAAAAAAAACCTTTATATGAACTGTAACTTTTTTTCTATTTGTTTAAACAAATTGAATTTAACGCAAGTTGGTAGAAAAAATTATTATAAACAGTAAAAATTTTTAATTTTAACTGTGCGACATACTGGGGCTGAGATATAAAATAAAACCTAAAAACATAAAATTGCGTGGGTGCGCTGACTTACCTATGTTCATAAATTTATTTCTCGGCTTGTGTTAGTAGTTAAGGGCTGAATTTTTTTTTAAATTGTACGTAATTATAAAGACTTTAAAAGTAAAATATAAAAACTTCATTGTTAAATGAGCTTTTTTCTTAATAATCACGAAAGAGTGATTTTCAAACAATAAAAACTTACTTTAACTAACCATAACTTTTTTTTATTTGTTTAAATAAATAAATTTTTTTTAATATAATAGCTAATCTTATTATAAATAAATCCATATTTTATTTTTTTCTGTGCGACATATTGCAGCCGAGATATTCACAAAAGACGCAAAAATGGCAAAAAACACGTTTTTACCAATAACTTTGGTAAAAAAAGTTGTCAGGTGGAGCAAATTTGGATTTAAGCTTTTTAAATAAGCCTCTATCGATCCATGAAAAAAATCAGACAGTGCCTCTGCGCGCAAGGTCAAATGACCTAATGACTGGACTAATATCAACACCCTCCGTATCGTGATCTGACTAAATTCGCCTAGAATAATGTTATTTACAGTGTTCTTGTGATGTACATAGATTTTATTAGTGTCGATAATAATCGACCGAAATATTGCGTCTTAGAAGGGAATGGCAGCATCTTACTCATGAGCCCAACTGCCATGCCTGGGCAAAGTACATTTGGTTATGGACAAAAGGTCATACAAACTTTTCGTAGTACCTCGTGGCATGCTGGTTAGTGCGTAGGACTGTCATGCCGAAGGTGTGGGTTCGATTCCCAGCCGTGCCACCTAAAAACAGAAATGTTTTATCCGAGGTACTGCTTCTGGCGAGGAACTGACAAATCCTCCAAGAGTATAGTTATCATGAAAAAGTGCTTCTCACTTATAGTAGTGGAGCGCACTAAGGGATTTTGGGATTTACTCGTGGGCGTCAGATTAGTAGTGCTGAGTACCTCCACTATATATATCAGTCCTCTATGTGGGGCCGGGCGCCTAGGGCAGGTTGTCAGATTAGTAAAAAAAAAAAATCGATAGCTCGAAATACTCGAGCGCGTCAGATTAAGATAGGGTAGGTTAATTACATGCTGAAAAGTGTGTATTTCAATAATCTGACGATTTGAGTGTGACCTAAGGTAGTGGGTTACAAACTAGCAAAAAAAAATTGTCACCTGGACATTCTCGGGCGCGGTTGAATTTTGTTTATTGTGAAGCAAATAATTCTAGGATAACGGGAAAAGTATAATCTGCCGTTTTTCTCGTCCCGTTTAGGAGGTAGAGGTGATTTTCTAAAAAAAAAACGACTTAAATGGAAAAATAAATATTAAAAATCAATGCAAACAATAACAGTTTTAAAAGCCATAAATCTCTTCTTTAATCCTACATTTAAATTGAATTATTTGTGTCAATAGTTTTCAGAATATTTATATTTAAGCTCAAAATTTTTATAAAAAAACACAAACAAAATGTTTGGATCAATTTTTCTCAAAATTGTGGAATAAAAACTAAATTTTTTTTGTGGTCAATGCTCGTATCAATTTTTGGTCTTCTAGTTTTTAAGAAAATTGTAAATTACTTTTTTTTTTTTTTTTTTTTTTTTTACCGTGGGTAGGCGCAAAACCTGCATCAGGCTCTATGAGGACCGGAAAACGCGTGCTCATAGAAGTGTGAGATTCTTACTACACTAAAACCACCTCCACTTCCCGATTGCAACTAAGTTGAAACTTATCTAGCAATTTATTTTTAACGAAGTTAAGTAACGTGTTGCAGGTAACTTTCCGGTGAAAGTTTCTGCTTATTCCGCGATTTTAAAGCGGTTTTGTGTTCACCGCACCAAGTCGGAAGGTTTTGTTCTTTGCAGACGGCGTACTAAATTCGACTCGTCAAGAATGTCAATAATCGTTGGATTAGCGTGATCTAATAGCCGATTTCTATGTTTTCGCGCGAAACTCTTAATTTCGTCTCGAACCGTAGGAATCCCGAGATCCCTGTGAAGATCTTCGTTTCTTATATACCATGGTGCATTTACAAATGACCTAAGCAATTTATTTTCAAACGTTTGTAATTTATTTAAATTTGTATCGCAGGTACAACCCCAGAGTTGTATACCGTAAGTCCAGACAGGTTTAAGTACCTGCCTGTATAAAATCAACTTATTATCAATACTAAGCTTGGAATATTTACCGAGTAGCCAGTTCATATCTCTTAATTTACTTTTTAATTCTTCGCATTTCTTTTTTACGTGCGGCTTCCATTTTAATTTCGCGTCTAGAGTCATTCCCAGATATTTTGCTTCATTCGCAAATGGTACACGACCGGTATTAAGAAAGACGGGCAATCTATTTATTTTTTTATACGTAAAGTCCACGTGGACTGACTTTTGTTCATTTAGCGCTATTCGCCATGTTTTTGTCCACTCATTAACATTATTAAGAGCATTTTGTAATTTAATCGTAGCTTCGTTAATCGTTTTGCCTACTGCTAGTATTGCAGTATCATCAGCAAACGTTGCTACGAAAGTGTCTTCTGTTTGAGGTATATCACGTGTAAATAGAAGGTAAAGAACTGGACCTAAAACACTACCTTGTGGTACCCCAGCCACTATTTCTTTGAAATTAGAATATTCATTTCCGTGTCTTACACGAAAAAGTCTGTTTTCTAGATATTCGTTAAGAATTTTATAAAGTCCTTCAGGCAGAACTTGTCGTAATTTGAATTTGAGGCCTTCGTGCCACACCTTGTCAAACGCTTGCGACACATCCAAAAAGACCGTCGAACAGATTTTCTTTTCTTCAAGAGCTCTCTCAATTACGTCAGTTATTCTATGCACTTGATCAATTGTTGAATGCTTGCTTCTAAATCCGAACTGATGTTCAGGTATTAATCGTTTCTCTTCTATTATAGGCTGCAGGCGCAGGAGTAGTATTCTTTCAAAAACTTTCGATATTATTGGAAGAAGCGAAATCGGTCTGTAAGAATTCTTTTCGTGAGATGGTTTGCCAGGTTTCAAAACCATTATGACTTCCGCAACTTTCCATTGGCTTGGAACATATTCTAGCCTTAGAGCGGCATTTATTATATAAAGGAGGTTAATTAATCCTTTATTAGGAAGCATTTTTAATATTTCCGCTGTTATTAAGTCATACCCCGGAGCTTTATTAGACTTTAGCTTCTTTATTTCTCTGTTCAATTCAGCAAGCGTAGCATTTCTGGCTCTGTAATTTTCACTTGAGCTAAAACTCATATTAATATTTTCATTGAGTGCTTGCCCATCGGAAGGTTTAAATGTTTCTTCCAGGTAATCGGCGAATACCGCCGCTTTCTCTTTGTCACTTTTAGCCCATTCGTTTTGGCTTTTCTTAATCGGGGGTACTGGAAGCTTTGGTTTTTTCGTTGTTTTTATAGCTTTCCAAAGTGAGTAGTTGGATTCTTTCCCAGCTGACAAGCTTTCAAGGTAATTTTCAACTTCACGGTTTTTGAAATCTGATATCGCTGTTTTTAGCATATTACACAAGCGATTTAAATGAGCTTTGTGTTGAGGAGCACGGGTTCGCTGCCATTTCTTACGTGCTTTTCGTTTATCTTTTATTAAGTCTTTTATTTCCTGCGGATATTTTATATCTTTATAGCGCGGCGTAACCCTTTGATAAGGTGTGTTATTCCACGCTGCCTTTTGTATTATATCAACAAAGGTATCTACTGCGTCTTCAAGCTCAAGAGGCGTTTGTAATGATACCCTCAATTCAACGTTGTCCTCGATATCTTTCCTAAATCCTTCCCAGTTGGTTTTACCGTTTGTTAACCTGGGTGGTTTTTCAATTTTGACAAGGCTTTCGCTCATAGTGAGTATGACTGCAGAATGATCAGAGAACAGATCATGGCCTTCTGAAATTTCAATACGGTTGGACGGTATTCCTTTTACCATAAACAAATCGATTAAATCAGGTATTTTTGACGGATCAGTTGGCCAGTAAGTTGGCTTTCCAGTCGAATGAAAATCGCAATTATTTTCCATTCCTGCCTCATAGAGCATTCGACCCTTTTGAGATATGCATCTTGAAGCCCAAAAGGTGTGCTTCGCATTAAAGTCGCCACCAACAATTAAGTTTGGGCTTAGCGACTTTATCAATGTCGTAAATTCACTCTTATCGATTTTGCAACGCGGAGGGCAATATATCGAAGAGAGATTGAGAAGAATGTTTTTAGTTCTAACTTGAACACTACTCAATTGCATCGATTCTACCTCTATTTTCAGGCCTATTGAGTGTTCAATGCACTCTTTTATATATAACGATGATCCACCCCTTGCTTTATTTGAAGGATGAACAGCGTGGTAGTCAAGAAACCCGTGGATTTTAAGATTTGATTCATTTTTGGCATGCGTTTCTGATATCAAGCATATGTCGATATCATTTTCCTGCATATACATCTCTAATTCTCCAAGTTTTTGCCATAATCCGTTGGCATTCCACGTAAGAATTTTAAACTTTTCCATCATAATTTTTTTGAGAGAGATTTGGGTCGAAAACAATTTTCGAGCTTACTTAACCTATCAAAGATAAGTTTATTTGTGTCACATTGTTCCTCAAGTTTCGACAGAATTATTGAAAAGACTTTTGAAACCGGGTCTGTTTCAGCGTCGTTGTTTGCGGGTATATTTTTGGCCGCTATTTGGGCATATGTTTCTGCATTTCCTTGCTTTGATATATTCTCCGAAGGTATTGACACTGTTTTCTTTTCCTTACGGATACTAGGTTTTGGAGCTTTACTAGATTTGGAAGTCTTGGGAATTACGGTTTCTATTTGCCTTTGTGGGTTTCTTTGTGTTTTGGCAGATTTCGATCGCCGCTTTTGTAATTCTTTAGCTACTTCGCAGCCTCTATAGTTTGCCGGGTGATTTCCATTACAATTAATGCACGTCGGTGGACTTTCACTTTTTCCGATGCAGTCAACGGTTAAATGCTTTCCGGCGCATTTTACACACCTTGGCTCTTTTTTGCAATAAGTTTGGGTGTGATTGAATTCTTGACAGCGTTTACACTGAGGGACTAACCTTGTGCTCTTTCTTAGAGGTTCGATCTTAACTACGATGTTTAGAATTGTTTTGATTTTATAAATTTCATCTAGTTTTTCAGTCTTATCGAACGAAAGTATAAATAGTGGAAGACCACGCTGTACCACTTTTGTTTCACCCTCTTTTGTCTGTTTCTCTCTTTTGACGATGTTAATTGCATCTAAGATTTTGAATTTGCGCTCTTTTAGATCACTAATGATATCGTCTTTTGAACATGATGCGTGTAAGCCTCTCGCCACAACACGTAAGGGTCTTTCCGACTTATTTTCATAGGTATACCACTCTACTTTTTCTTCGTTTAGTTTTCGCGACAGAAGGCGATAACTTTCGGGGTCTTTCACACATACTTTCCATTTGTTGTTATTGAGCGAAATAACTTTAAAAGCCGATGGTAGTAATGCCTTTAATATGGTTTGCAACTTGTTATACTCCTCAATACCGATAACATTTATCGGTGGCGGGGGCCGTTCCTTAACAGGTTTTTCTTTTACTGTCGCATGTTTTGGTGAAACTATTATTTCAAAAGACGAGGCTGCCTCAGGTGAAGAGCCAGCTTTACGCTTTTTACTTAATCTTTTCTTTGAGGACTTTTCCGTTTCACGTGCTAGCTCTTCTTCGTCTGTTTCATATCTAGAATTATTGACTTCTGGCAAGCTAGCTTTGGAGTTTATTTGAGAATTTTTGCCTTTCAACATCTCATTTTCTTTTCGAAGAAGATCGACTTCTTTCTTTAGCTCTTGATAAAGTTCCATTACTTCATCAAGTCTTCGTCGAAGTTCATTATTATCTTTTTCAAGATTTTCTGTTTTATCTGAGTCTTTTTTGGCGCGCGCTGGCGTGACGGGTGGACTCTTTTGCCCGAATTTGGATGGTTTTATACTCGATTTAGATGGTGGTGATCGAGATACCCTTGCACTTTTTAGGAAGGGATTTATTAAATGCAATAATTGGCTCTCCCCAGAATCCATAGAGCCGACCTCCGAAGAGGGTGGATTTTCCAGTGAACCTGGACTGCCACCTGGGGTACTATATCTTATTGATTTGCTCATTGCATAGTTATGTATACATCAATCTCAGTATACGGAGTTTGGATTTTAGTCGCCTCTTACGACAGGCATGCCTACCTCGGGTATATTCTTGCCCCTTACCCGCAGGGGGTAAATTACTGATACTACTTTTTTATGAGATTATTATATTATATCATTATGTAGCTGTTCCCATTAGTAGCTATTGACATTGAAAACAGAGAATACATTCAAAGTTATTAAATGGAAACAAAATTTGGCAAACACCGAAACTCGCGCATACCCCAAATCCTATAGTGAGCCCAAGCAGGGCGGTTGAATACATATCTTAATTTTAAAACGAAGCCGTAATGCTGGCAGTGCAAGCAAATTAAAATTATCTCATAAAAGTAGTATCAGTAAGACACAGAAGCTTCCGGTTTTTTGTTTTCGATTTTAAATTAATATGAGCATTGACCACAAAAAGAAAATTTAGTTTTCACTTCACAGTTTTTAGATAAATTGATCCCAACATTTTGTTTGCGTTTTTTTTAATCAAAATTTTGAGTTTGTATGTGAATATTTTGAAAATTATTGATATAAATAATTTAATTTAAATGTAAGATAAAAGAAAAGATTTCTGGCTTTTAAAACCGTTACTGTTTTGAATTTTAAGTATTGTCGCTGATTTTTAATATTTTTTTTTTTTCAATTTAAGTAGTTTTTCTCGAAAATTGCCTCTACCTCCTAAGCGGGGTGACATAGATCACCCCTCCCATAGTAAGAAATGCTTGTACATATTTGACCCAAGTAATTATACTATCCTCAGTGATTGAAAAAATCCTGAATAAAAATGTTTCTTCTTTTCAAATCAACGGATTAAGAAATCCCCTCCAGATAATCGTCAGATTAAGGTTCAGCACATGTAGGACATCGAGTTGAACCATATATATCAAAATTTGACGCGCTCGAGTATTTCAAAATGGCGATTTTTTTTTTGCATTTTCAAGAAGCTGCCGCAAGCTTGCGTCTCATCCGAATCGTCAGTCTTTTGAATGTGAGCATCCTTGGGGGTCACTTAACATACCCTATTAAAATCTGACGCGCTCGAGTAAATCCAACAACACACACACAGGAATGGTTGAGAGTTGTAAGTCACTAGGCCCTGGTTCTCCACGAGCTGTTGCGCCACCCAATTTATTTATTTATTATGTATCATATAAACTTTTCAATTAATTTTTTTCAATGTAGTCTACAAAAAAATTAACCTGGTAGCCCTATTAGCGATAACTGATTAAATTTAGAAAATAACCAATTACTAAAACATTCTGATCTTTTATATTATAAAGATCTAGTTTCAGGTGGTAGGTATACATTTTTTTCGATTACCTATCCCAAAAATGAGGTGGTAAGAATCGTGCATGACCTTGATTGTTTTTTAATTCATTAAGAAAATCTATGGAAATTATTTGAAAGAGTATTATTTCTATTTTTGTTTCTGTGGAATCTTAAATGGAATTTAAGTTTGGTCTCGATGACTGGTGGGAGCGTTCGAGTGACCGCAACCGATGGAAGACAACAATATCAGAGACCCTTCATGGATCGGGAGCCGGATAAGTAAGTAATTAAGAATTTAACCAAATTCTACTCAATATTGTCGTCTTAGAAGGGTACAACAACATCTAACTGATGAGCTCAATTTTTTACCTGGGAAAAGACACCACTTCGACAGGAAAGGTTAGTTTAAGATTGACAAGTCGATAACTTGTGTTCTAGCATATGAAAGAAAATTATACTGGTTAAATGAAAGCTACATTTCTAATGTTTTCAATATACGTAAAATAATTTTGCTACTATAAATAAATTTTGAGATATTGCAAAAAAACAACTTCTTTCCACTGCACCATTTTTTGGCAAGCTTAATCTCAAACCTTTAATTTTATGTATAATTAATTGACCTTACATAAATAAATATGTACTTACACATAAACAAATCTTATTTAAAAAGGCACTTAACAAAGCAAAATGCTTAAAATTTGTGAATATTAACAGATTTCGAGGAAACATTGCTTAAGTGAAGTGTCTTTACGATGAATGTTACTTTTCTTTGTTTCATTATTTCTTATCTACATTTCTTCTTTTTATTTATAGTGTTAAATAAAACTTATTAATATCTTATAAAACTTGTTTTTAATTATTTTGTAAATCCATTTTCCAAATTCATAGTTCTGTTTGATTTACTAGCAAAAAAATAAAACTGAAACTAATCAGAATCGTAGACAATAGCTAAAATACTATTTGAAAACTGAACAGGTGACGTGACATTATTTTCATGTCCTACCCAACTTGGATACCAAATTATAAGGCGTGTTTTATTGCGAAAGCTATCCGCAGCACAGTGAAATTTTATATGAATTACAAAAACAACATCGGCAGCTAAATCGCTGCATTTTTATTTATAAGTGACAAACAAGATATATTCTGCGGACTGTCAAACGATAATTCGCAAACCACAACATCAAGACGCATTCCACAAGGCATTTTTCTTCACATTTTCTTCTATAGGCAACCAAACAAATTACTCAATGGATTGGAAGGTCAAAATTCACTATTCGCAGCTCATATGAAAAGCTCTTTTTGTAAACCTTTGGTCTATAAGGACCAGTTTGTATAGACATGGTTCAAATTTTGATCCGATGCTCAGCTCAGTCACTGCTTTTGGTGGAAAGGGTACTTGTACAAACGTGGTTCAAGCTTTGATGCTTGGTTCAATTATTTTAGCTCACTGATTTTGGCAGTTTAACTGAGATTCAACAATGGTCAAGCTAGAAATTGTTATTACAACATACTTGAACCTTGAATCATCGTTGCAGTTCAGTAGACCCGATAAAATCGATGAGTCACAAATGCTGGACTGAAGTTCAAGGAGGGTTCAAGCATATTTGGCTACTAATGTACTTGAACTATCGTTGAACCTCAGTTAATCCGGTAAAATTGGTGAGTTAAAAAATTTCCAATGGAAAACAAGGTAAATGCATTAAAATTACCCATACACATGTCGTTATTGTAATTATTATAAAATTATAGCTAATAAAGTCATCTACTCCATGTGTATTGAGTCTGCTATTGTACGACGACTTTTGAGTCATGACTTCTTTCAAAATTAAATGAGTGCAAATGAGAAAAAAATTTGATTTCACTTTCACAATATTTAATTTCGAAAAATCTCAACTAAAAAGTCTTCGTGTAATAGCAGACTAAATCATGACTTTTTTACTTTGACCATAGTCTACCAACATACCTCTACCCCCTTTCTTTTTTTTATAGCTGCAAGATTAGTTTTCGTATGTGAAAATGGCAAATAAAGAAAAAAGGGACACAAACATTTGATTAAAACCAAATTAGCTACGGTGTCTATCGATACGCCTAAAGTTAATGGGGTGCTCTTTAATATTTTATACTACTACTTACGTTCCAAGGTATTTGAACAAATGCTCGTGTAAATAAAAACAAGCTAATATGCTATGTTTCCACTAAAGGTTTATCTCAGATTAGATTTAATAAATCTTTTTGGTGTTTCCACCGCACAAAAAGATTAAATTTGACAGCACCTTCAAAAATGCAAATGGCTTTCCAATTTTTCTTATGAAGTGCGAATGAGACAGAATGTTTGATTCGTGTGAAACAATGAAGAACTGAATGCGAGTCTCGAATGAATCGTTCAGCACCATGTAAAAATAGGTTAGTTCGATTTGTAAAACTATTTGTCCTAGGAAGATTTAACAAGATTAATTTCTAATCTTCAAGATTTACGAAATAAATTTGTATGGTAAATCTACGAGATTTAAAGGAGATTTAAGGTTAATCTCATTAAATCTCAGATAAGCGCTAGGTGGAAATGTAGCATAAGGCTCTAAGGCTTTCACAAGGAAATAATCACATCACAAAAACCCCTCCAATAAGATACACACTTCTTTTATGCGCATATCACTTCTTATCACTTCTTACAAATTCAGAATATTCGACAGAAGTTGTCCTTTGAAATTTAAAAGATTGTTTCTTCTTCTTAAGAAGTAAGTTTCTTTGTGTATACCAACGAGTATGAATGCAAAAAGGATTTTGAATAACCTAATAATAACACACCATATACAAAAATTCCTTTCGTCTTCTATTGTTATATCAAAGTACATATATCCCTAAAAAAAGGAAGATTTTCATTCCTATACAATATACAAATCCATTCGATCCATTTGTGGAAGCCAAATCCCTGGGCGATATTATAGAGGGGGCCTTCATTCAATCAGTATACAACGGCCAGCCCCAACAGAGAGTTTTTCTCCTCCAGTCTTGGTTTCTGCAATGGAAGAAACAGTACAGAAAGGCTCTTAAAAAGGATAAAGGATAACTTTTGAACCACACAACAGACACACTGAGTGTAATACTTTATAGTATTTGCTGAATCGATTCGATTTGGTGCATGAAATGGAGCATCTAAAGCCTGTTGGTCGTCCATATAATTCAACACACAGCGCTGGCTTGGCTATAAGCTATATCTACACTTTACGAACTACAGCTAAACTCGACGTATTGGGATAGCTTTTCAAATCCTCGAGATTCCCGACTGTAGTCAGTTTAAGAATATTACAAATCCCATTTATCATTCGTACCCAAGTCACTTCTATATGCACGACAACTGCATTCTGGGATTGTTTCAAAAAAGAAAAGGACGAAAGGGATAGATCCTTATGAATTATGGAAGAATGGGTTGTTGGCATTCGAAAAAAGAGTGTATCAAGAAAGGATTTGATGGGCTTTGGTCAAAGCCAATGACAGAGGGAGCTATTTTCTTTGGGCCTTACTAATAATCAAACACTAATGTCGACTATTAGCTAACTGAGAGGTTAAAATTAAATGTGGAGCTTAAACGGAATGCTACCAATAAAGAATTTTACCCTTTTGCTAACAAAATCCTCAGACTTTCCTTGAATCTACTACAATTTGCGTCAAATTCCATCAAACAAAACTGCACACTACATTAACAAAAGTGAAAACATAGAAGAAGAAATACACAGACACAAATGCATTGACACAGGGTCGGCGTGCAGTTACACGGCTAAACTCTGGGGCGCCTAAGGAAAGCAAGATTAAAAAAAAGAAAAAAAATCATTGAAGTGCTTGTCATTTTTGCCGAGCTATAGCAAAGTGTATAGAGATTTTAAAACGTTGAAAAATTTAAAAAAAAAGCTAATCAAACTAAATAAAGCAATACTTATTTAAAAAAAAAATATATGTATAAGACAACATGTGGCATTAAATAATGTAAGAACACCTATAATACGTAGTGAACAAATTTTTCATTTCACAGTAATTTTTGTGTCATATTCTACATAAAGTTATGTGAAGTGGAGTTCTTTAGGTTAATACATCATCTTAGAATACTTTTAAAATGAAATAAGACTATTGCGAAAGTACAAAACTGTGATGATAGTTAGGGCCAACAGCAAAAAGACCTTTAAGAATATAATCATTTCAAACGTTAAAAATAACTTTGCACTTCAGACACTAAAGCGCCTTGCCATCACCAACAAAATGAGTCCGTCCCTCCTGGAAGAGAATTTCTCATTTGACAGATCAATCTCAACTAAATCACTCGATTGAAGTATATTTTTATTTACAACAAATTTAGATTTATAAAAGCAAAATCTCATGAAATATCAGTTGAAAAGTATTCTACGATAGTTTAATAACCTAAAAAACATCACTTCACATTACTTTATGGGGAAATATCAGACAAAACTCACTTTTGAAATGAAATATTTGTACACTCTTTGTTATAGGCGTTTTTACAGGATTTTACGTAGCACCGCGTGTTTTTTTTTATGTTTTGTTTAATAAAGTATTGCTAGTGTTCATTACACTAATTATATTACACTTTTAATTTAGTTTAATTAGGTTTTTTTTCACTTGTTTACCGAATTCAAATCTCAATACACTTTCCTTAGCTCGACAAAATGACAGATGAATTTCAATTTTTTTTTATTGTTCAAAGAGTGAAGATAAGTATTGCCGTATTCTTTTTTAACAGCAACTTTTTCAGTACTATAGTATGTAATTTGTTGTACATAGTTGATAACCATAATGCAAGAACATGCATATTTTGAGTAAACTTGATAGTTGTATGACATATGAACATACCAGTATGATATTGGAAATTGCTACGGAAATAAATTATTTCCTATTGGGATTCCTACAGTGATATTTCTGTTCCCGCCAATTTAGTAGTCATTTTTTCTAGTTATCAGAGTACTGTTGTTTCCATTGGTTTTCTTAGAAATGTTATCCTTTTTTATTTCAATAAAATATGAAACGAACGAATTTCAAATGAAAAATGATGCTATTTTATGAGAAACGTTTTTTCAAACATTAATTTCTCTGACAAGTAATCCGAAGAATAACTACGTATGTTTACGTGTATAGGTGTGCTCTCACTGCTTAATGACAGCGGGAAGTAAAAAACACTCCTAAAACATGATTGTAATGAACGAAGCCACTGGAAGACTATTATTGCAATAGAGGAGTTAAAAGGGACTACTAAGAGTGACCAAAGAAAAACCACATGATTGACAACCATTTTGAAAGATATGCTTTAAAATATTCAAATAGATTTGATTAACTTATATAATGTTAAATAAATAAAAAACTATGAAACGAATTTTAAAAACTCAAAATAAATCCTTTCCCATTCAACACAAAAAATCACTTTTTAGATAATACCAAAGACCGTATAATACCAAGATACCGCATCTCAACCAGCCACCAAAAATCAGCTTTAGATGCGGTCGGTCGGGGGAAGGGAAACATTCCCACGTATTGTATCACATCCTCATTCACATTCGAACTCACATAACACAAACAGACATGCAAGCCTTTATTCGCCGCAGACCCACGACTCAGCGACCGCGCCACCGACGATTGTAAAACTTATACATAGACGGGGTTCTCACTCACACATCTATGGGGTCACCACTGGGGTCGTCACAGTACTAGCGCTTTGACTGCGAATTTTTACACTAGATGCAATATCTTGGTATTATACGGTCTTTGATAATACTTAATTTGGTATGCTAATATATATAACGGAATCAAAAAATTATGCACATATTCAACGTTAATCCAGACGTACTAAATATTTGGGAAAAAAATAAATAATCTGTTCCTGTTGCAATACATAAACATAATACAATAAATAAAGTACTTCTAAATAAAGTTCTTCTTTTTCACTGTAACACAAGGATCTGAAGATTGAAACCAACCCATGAAAATAGGTACCTATTGAAATATACCTGATAATTTGGGAATAGATTTAAGTATTAAATACAAATTTAAATACCATAAAACAGCACTAGGGCAACACTTTTTATTTAGTGTTCGACTTTAAACATGGATTTCCATGTATTAAATTTTGACATATTGCTAACGACTAAACTGGAGATTAAATTCGTTATTGGTATGTGGATTTTCTAAAATCCGGAGATTTTCTTCTAAGCTTAACACTAAATTTGATTATTAGTAAGGCCCTTTGTCTTTTATATTTTTTTCAGCTATGCTGGTCCGTAATCAAGTTTCTGAGCGAACATTGCAGATGTAGTTTTGACAACACTTTTACATGATAATAATATCGTATATAATAATAAACATATATGTAATTTATAACTAACATAATAGCCTATTGAATAGACCGAAAAATGAGGGGTATAAGGGAACAATTACTTGCAAGGGTTTTTATTATTGAATATGTTTCTTTGGCTCATAAACATGCTTAAAACCAGAAATCCTCCTAAATTCAAACATGCGTTTCTGATAGAATGGTCATACTGGCTATTTTTCGATATGTTTGGTATAACTCGGAAACTAAACCGAATTAGCCAATTTTATACTTATGATAACTTTGTGTTCAAATTAGATTTTCTATTGAAATTGATAGTTTAAAAAATTTTATAAAAAATTTTAGCAGGAAAAGTAAACAAAAACCAACCTAAGAAAATAAAAAAATCAAAGATTTCTAAATTTTTTAATAAATTTTGCATCACTTTTTTTAAGCAAAGATAGGTCCAAGCTATGCATTGACAAAATAAAGTAGATACTAAAGGCTTTAATATGGCATATTCAAGAAGTAATTTTTGTTAAAAATTGACAGAGATATGCCCATTCAAACTTTATAATTTTTCACAATTTTGGTCCGAAAGACCGTTTTTCGGTAAAATATGGCAACTTTCATATATGTTAAAATGTACGAAATCAAGATTTTGATATAATATGACATTGCGACTGTAGAGAATATTAAAAAAGTATGAAAAATAGCAATTTTGTTTTTCGGCTGTTTTTAAATGCTTTCAGACCTTCAGACCAAAGGGCTGGTCTGATTAATATAAGATTCGGTACAAGGTGCTAGGAATGTTTAATTTGTCATAAAGTACCAAAAAATAGGCTTTCGGGCAAAAACTGCGAAAAATGATAAGAAATGCTAAGGTTTGAATGGTTATATCTCTGTCAGTTTTCAAATTATATGTGTTTCTTAACATGTCATATTCAGGCCTTAAAACATTACTTTAATTTGTATAAGTACTTCTTGAGCGTATTTTTGCTTTAATAAAATGCTCAATTTTGCGAAAAATTATTTTTAGAAAAAAATTTTAAATTTTTGATTTTTCGATTTTTATGTTAGTTTTTGTTTTTGTTAACTTTTCCTGGCTAATTTTTTATACAATTTTTTTAAAATATCCATTTCCATAGAAAATTTAATTTTGAACAAAAAGTTTTCAGTGTAAAACTGTCAAATCTGAATTAGTTTCCGAGTTATAGCAAAAATATTTAAAAGTGGCCAGTGTGACCATTCTCTCAGAAATGCATTGGTGAATTTAGTAGCACTTTTGGTTTTAAGTATGCTTATGGGCCAAACAACCATATTCGATAATAAAAACTTTTGCACGTAATTTTTCCTTTTTAAAAGGAATTATATTAAGTGTGAGCTAAAAGAAGAATATTAAGTTAAGGCCGTGTGCCAATTGCGTTAAAATTCTGGTTAAATTTGATCCCAGTTAAATGTTATCCCTTTTTATAGGGGTGAGTAAAATTTAAGGTTTTTGCTGTGTCAATTGGATTAAATGGGATTTTTTTTTATATTCACTTCCCATTAGTTTTGTTGTTGCATTTTTCTCAGTAATGATAGTTCGCAAACATATCAGTTTGCAAAATGAATGAATCATCTGAAAAAGTATTTTCAATAAATTTTATTGATTCTTTTACATTAAGCGTAGTACGCAGATCGAGCTAAAATTTCGCTTAAAGGATTTATCTCAAGTTATTCAAACTTCTTCTTGAGTGCATACTTTAATTTATTATAAGGTCTTTGTCTATATTTCTTAATCCTTTCATTTAATTTTAGTTTTTTTTTCCATTTTTCATCTTTCCCGATAGGATTCATGACTTCTTGATAGCAAAATAAAATATTTATCTACATTCATCTCCCTCAGCTGTTTTTTTATAAGGGTTTACAACAACACAAACAAATCCGGATCGCTTAAGATACGCGCCCATAGACATGTCAAAAATTAACCACCGACTAAAATTTTAACGAGCTCCTGAGCAGGTTAAATTTTGAAGTCTATATTCACCTCGGTAATGTCAAAATTTAGCCATGGGATCAAATTTAACCAGGATTTTAACGCAATTGGCACACGGCCTAAGTACCTATTGGCTATTGATTATGTCCTAAGAAACAGGGCAATAAGGAACTAAGACGTTCATGGAGTTTTATTGTAAAAATCATCAAAGGGATCATTGAAGATGAGAAAACCACAGAGTGCGATCAAATAAGAGGGTGCATTTTGGATAGGCGGGGTGCAAAATTCCCTTTCTTGGTTTTTTGGATATATGTACCTCGAAAACGTAGCAAAATTGCGAGATAATTCTGAAAACCTTTTTTGTAGAGAGTAAAATTTACCATCAAAATGGATTTTTGAAAAAAAAATCAAAAAAATTTGTAGTTAGATAAATTAAAAAAAAAAAATCTTTGCAAAAAATATCAAAATCGCATTTTCTGTTTTTGTTTTTTACTTATTTGCTTAAAACCCGGCTTTGTAAGAGCGAGTGTGTTGATTTTGACAGTTATTTTAAATTTTGAAAAAAATAAGATGGCAACCCTAAAACTGCGAAAATTTGAAAATTGACTTACTTTTGACTTAACTGGTCACGACTCACTAATTCACCCAGCTTGAGCGTATAATCTAACAAGTCCCTCAAAATAGCCAAAAATGACATTTATAAAGCTTAAAAAACAACCTAGTTTGATCGACTGTTTCTCGGTCAATTTTTATCCGAACCATAATTCAATTTAAAAGCACTCATGCCATCTTCAATGACCCCTTTGATGATTCTTACAATAAAATCCCAAGAACGTCTTAGTTTCTTTTAATATACAAGGTGTCCCTTAATTCGTCAACAATTTCAATTTCTTAACTTGAATATCACGACTACAAATGGGTGAACCTTATCGATTTTCTTTTTCAGCAATTTTCTGCACTATTGGTGTCAAAACATAGTCGGTGGAAAATGTCTTGGTCTTTTTTATATAAAAAAAATAATTGAATATGATTTAAATTCCAAAAATTAAAAAAATTAAAAAGTTCAAGAATCTCTAGTATAAAAAAATCGTATGGAAACTCTAGTGTTAAGCATTTTAAAAAGTTGACGCAACAAATGTATATTTAAGAATTGTATAATTTGTAACAGTAGGTATCTAGAGAGTAAATAGGTTTTTATTAGTGCTAATATGCAAAAAGAGCGAATTTAATAAAATAATTTACTTCGTTCCACTGTTTTATAGTTTTGAATATATGGCTACGATCTTTATAAAAAGAGAACATATTCTTAAGACTTCCAAGCAGAGGTCGAAAATAAAACTCAACCTTTTGAAAAGTCTTTAAAATTTCGCTTGCCTGCCGAGATTTTTAAAAATGGTCACTTAATAATCATTTAACTTAAAAAGAGCTTTTTTCGGTTTTTCTCAGTGAGAAACTTTTATTTTGATTTTTTGAGGTTTTGTTGATTAAAAAGCTCTGCTTTTAGATTTTCAAGGAATTGTTTGGTCATTCATTGTTTAATGCTCTTCAATAAAAGTTTAGTGGAAGTGCTGATCGTAATTGATTTTGTTGGTCTTTGAGCTGACAGGCATCTATGAGGGTTGTGGTCAAAATTTCACACCTTAAAATCGTGCAAATCGAAATACAACGTCACCGAGGATGACGGACACAATAACGACAATGACGACTGCACGATGGTGATAGTGATGATTTCTTGGCGTCATCTTGGCGATTACGTTTACTCGTAGTGTATTGTTTTCCCATGGCATACGCCTCCCCATGGCCGTTCATAAGTTGCTTTTTCATTTGTAGCCATGGTGTTCATATCTTCTCGCCGTATGCCTTTAGGTACACGTATACGAGGTTTTCTCGCTCATGGCTATAATTTGATCTCGTTATGGTCTTATTTGAAAAATAAGCTTAAAGAGATCTTTTAAGGTTAGTCAACAGTTTTCTTGAACGATTGTGCGTTGGCTGGCCAACGGGTTCTCATCTGGATTTTTACTCCTTCTTTGGGGCCTCTTTGCCACTCACGCAACTCCGTTGACCCGTTGTCACTGTTAACAGTTTTCTTTTTTCAGTCAGGCACCGTTGTCAGCAGCTTGAAAAATGTAGCTAAAACATGAAACTCTAATTGCTATAATAGTTGGACCTTGGTAACATAAAGCGAGACCACAGCGAGACGATGATAAGACGTGAACAATGAAAAAAAAACCAAGTGTAAATGTCTCGCCGTGTCTATAGCAAGACTATTGCGAAAAATCAACGATACAGGTAGCCGTGTAAACGAAACATAAAGCCATGTTTGGAATTTTTAACCACGGTTTTAGCTTATTATAACCAATTCGAAAAGTTATTTTGAAAAAAAAAGTTTCGGTGAGACTATAGCGAAACTAAAGCGAGATGATGGGAAAATATTCTAACAGACAATAACAACGTATAAATATAACGGCGAGACCAAAGCGAGACCATAGTGAGAAAGCCACGACACAGATAGCCATGTAAACGGACACGGCGAGACAAAAGCGAGATTAAAACAGTAACCACAATAGCACTTAAAATCACATTTAGACGGTATCTGCGGTGTCGTTATCGTAATACCTCTTCTTTTATTAATGTTGATGACTATTCTGAATTATCTGAAATATTTCAAACATTGAAACGATTAGGTTGATCGTTTCTCTTTATTTCTTAGAAAAAAAGACAGCCAGATAGATAAGAGTTATTCTGTAAGTTAAATCAAAAATTTCACCAAAAGACCTAAAAAATTATTTTTTAAAAATAAATCTCAGACCGAGACCAATATGAAATTTGACGAATTAAATATCTCTCAGTGAAAAACCAATTGAAAATAAAGGTCAACTGTTATTTTCGATCTCTGCTTCCAAGATTAACCGTAATCCTTAAAGATTTTTATTTTATTACCAACTTGACAGTGATGATAATGGTTAAGCATTCATGTTGTTTGGTAATTAAATTGAAATATTTAAACCTTGTTGTCATTTCAGAATATACTGGCATAGTGGCATCGCTTGGAGAATTTCATCTCTGATGTCCGGACGTGTCAGTATGACTTTGAGTGAGTGAAGTCCTCATAACCACATTACTCTGCCATTCATTCATTTCTGTCACTGTCCCTCTTACCTTATCCAGGATTTAAATCTCGAAATTAATAGTCGTGATTATGATAAAATCGTCTGTCAGATACATTATTTACTCCTGCAACAAGGAACACCATCATCGTATGATGCGACGATATTACTTACATATTTTACAAAAACTATTGTGTTGAAATGTTGGGTTGGTTTTGGTTGAAGCTTATAAACCAGAAACAACGTAAAGTAATTTAAGGTTTGCATATTTGAAAGCAATTATGCGGGTAAGGGAGTATCAACACACAAGATGCAATACAAAAGACAGGAAAGTCAACAACAAGAACAACCCAACACATCCTGAATGACACAAGGAAATTAAATTCCTGGGCTATATTCATCAGAAAGCAAAAGCGCTAGTTTGTTGTTCTTCTTCTTCATCTGATCTAGACAAGCATTTACCCTTTATCTATAGGTTTACTAGGTCAATAGCTTTATCTTTATGTCGATATATAGGGATGTTCTAACCTCTCCTTCTCCTGAGTGGTATGATGAAATGCGTTTTAGCAAAAGGTGTCCTGGTTGTTGCAGTAAGTCAATAAATTCCTTTAATGTACCTACCTATAGATAAATTTACCTTTTACCTTACCACAGGATGTTATTGGTTGTGTACCTGAAGTTGTAATCAACTATCTGTATGCATAAGATGTATGGAAGTTTATATTGGTACATATACATAACCTAAACATTATACACCTGCATGAATATTTTTGAAATGTGTCATGCATTCTGAATTTGTTATAACATTTACATAGCTATTAAATATTTTACTGTTGCTTACTCAACACGAGGTCATTGATTTTCGATAAAATCGAAAATTGCTTTCGTAAAGCTTATTAGATCTAAACATCAGGTTTGTTTTGAAAATATTTCTTGGATTTATTTTGTTGGTACTTGGTAATTATTTCACGTCAACGACCAGCATATTATCATCGAGAAACTATTTTCAATACTTGCCTTATAACATAATGTGTATGCACTTAGTTACGACTAGTTTTTTTTATAGAGGCCTTCATCCATAACTTTTAACAACCAACCCCAATCAACTCACTTTTTCTAAAAATACCATTCACTAAACTTCAGCTGCTTGGACATCATCCTCCATATTTATAAATGACGTAAAACAATGTGTTAGCATTTTATACTCAGAGTTTGGATTTGGCCTCGAAAGAGGAAGGTTGTGCCTTGCACAACCTCTCACAGTTTTATTAAAAAAAAAAACAGTAACAGTAAAATTATTTTATATAATTATATCAAGTTTCCCGTTTACCGACAAAACGGTTCCCCGTAACCCGTATCACGTTAGCCGTTAACCGAGAAAACGGTACATCACCTCACAGCAACCTAGCAGTTTCCTGCAAAAGCATCCTCTTCAGCCGATCCAACTCCAGCAACTGACCAACGTTCCCGCTAACCGAGAAATCGGATTACCAAGCAGCTCCAGTCTACTTAGCAACCGACCGACGCGATGCAGCCTCATCAATCAACAGTGCTTTCTGTGTTAATCTTCTATTTTATTTTAATAACCATCTAACGAAACACTACTAAATTTTCTATTGTCCACCTATAATTGTATCTTAAATTTCATATGTAATCGTTAAGAAAATGTTTGTTTGTTAAAATCCCACGTGTTTAAACACTGCTTCTATCCAAAATCGTAGAGCGTTCTCGTTCTAAAAAGAAAATTTCTTTCATGTGTCTTCTACACAGTCAATTAAGAGCGTATTCGCTCACACTCGTTAACAGTATACTTGTAAAGTATGTATTTTCTGGTGTTATTTTATTAGTCTTAAGTTATTTGTATATATGTATATTTTTTGTTGCATCTTATAAAGCCAACACGCAATCGTAGTATATATTTCCCTTGAGCAGGCAAATAAAACATTAAATTGACAGCCACGAGGCATTCTTTGTAACTAGATAGAGCAGGCAATACTTAATAGCCGCGGTATACATAGCTTTGCTAAGTAATTATTGAATTGTACTCAATGTAAAATACCTAAAGTCTCAATAAAAATTCAATTCAATTCAATTCATTTTATACTCATTATATTAACTTGTAATTCTTATTAGCAAATGTGTAACAGTCTGTGATGTGCATTAGAGGATGGATTTTTTTAACTATTCAAATTCCGCGACCAATCATCAATCGCTGACAAAGATAAGATTATAAACTATTTAATACAGCTTAGACATTTAGATGCTGTCGTTACCCTTCTAAGACGCGATATTTTGGTCGATGGTTATAAAAATATTGCGTCTTAGAAGGGTAACGACAGCATCTAACTGATTAGCCCAACTGCTATACCTGGGCGAAACACATTATGACTTAAGATCATAAAAATCTTTAAAACTGAACTGTCTAATGCTATTTTTCCACCAAGTTCAGATTTAATAAATCTTTTTGGTGTTTCCACTGCATTAAATAAAGAAGATTTACTTTGACAGCACCTATAAAAATGCAAATGGTGATTCATTTTTTCTTATGAAGAGGAAGTGAGATGGAACGTTTCCTTGCTGAAGAGCATGAATTCAGCCATAAATGAATCCTTCAACGCCATACAGGAATAGGTTAGTTCGATTTGTAAAAGTATTTGCCCTAGGAAGATTTAACAAGATTAATTTCTAATCTTTAAGATTTATGAAACATATTTATATGATAAATCTTCGAGATCTAGAGAAGATTTGAGGTAAAACTTATTAAATCTCAGATTAGCGTTAGGTGGAAATGTAGCATAATACAGCTCCAACTAAGAAAAAAGAAGAGGCTGCACATATTTTTTGTCGTTTAATGACTGCTTTTGATAATGTTGACAGATTTGTTTTTCTCTACAAGGTTTCTACACTTGGAACCAGGCGCGGATCCAGGATTTCGTTCAGGGGGGGGCAATTTTCGTGAGTTTCGAAAATCTTGATGAGGTTTACAGAAAATTTGAGTACACTTCATACTGCTCTACACGCCTGGTCACTCAAAGCAATGTGAGTTGATGAGTTTGAAATTTGAAGAAAACAATTGAATCTTTCATAACTGCCACATTTCTCAAACAGCGGGTACTTTGAACTTTGTGAAATGAAGTTTTGCAGCTTGTAGCTATAGCATGGTGTCTTTTACAGCGTTTTTGAGTTCCCTTTGGATCTGCGTAACTCTACAATTATTATACTCGGAATACATAATGGTACAGTGGTATGTTCCAACCTCTTCTTTAGCTGGCAACCTAACCTAGCCTTGTTAGTTAAAGGCCGTTTTCGAGAACGTCATCACCGTCAAAAATGCGTTTTACAGAATGTTCTCAAACGCAAACTGCAAAATCCTTCTGTAAGAATAGGCAAATTCAAGTTTTACTTCATAAGCAATGTGTTCAATAATGCAGTTTGGAGTTTGCTAAAAAATGAGTTTGCAAGAAAATTGAAGGGCGTTAATGTTGCATGAATACCCTTAATGATTATAGTGGAAAATCAAAAACAAAATAACAACACTCTTTATTAAACTTTTCCATCCGACCTTCTCGATTGTGACTAACTTTCGTTATACATTTCATTAACAATATACTCAGCCTTCGTTAAACTCAAAACATTGACTACAGAGTTGTCAGACTCATGCAATTCGATACAATAGTAATATTCTCGTCAAAAATGGCAGTCATTTGACAATCGAGTTGATGAAACAACTTTGCTTTCCTTAGGTATAAAAGTTCCAGCCAACTTCTCTTCAGCAGTGACTTCTATATAGTCGTTTCCTGGTTTCTCCACAATTTTCTTCGTTAGATTTGTTCTCTTCGCCAGTTTAATAATATGGAACACGGAAGTTCCTAAAACACATCAACGATAGCGACAAAATCCTCACATCAAAAACGCATCTTATCACTAAAACAGATGTGCTCCGAGCTCGAGACACATGTGCATACTTTTAAGGTGCGTATCAATTTCAGAGTTAAAAGGCGGTGAGCAGCTCTGAAGAAGTTCTCGAGTATTAAACTCCAAAGCGGACACAGGTACGGTCATGAAATAAGCTCACCATAGGGGAAGACAGATTTGCGAGTCACTCTCGAGAGTTTTCTAGTGAAAGTACTTCTTCAATGAAAACGCACATTTAAATATTTATAACAAAAAGAACTCTATCACCCATTTAGTACGTATGAATTTTTTTGATATTTATCAATAACTTTTATACAAAAATGTAGTTTATTATTTTAACTTTAATTTAGATATCTTCATCCTGTAGATCCGAGCATTTAAAGCAAAATTAGAAATTTTTGAAACTAATTACTCGTAAATTGACGTATTTTAGAGATTTAATTTTCTTTCAAATTAAAATCAACTTCAAGGTTTTAGATAGGTGCCCCTGTCACCTCTCCCGTTACATTTAAGTATAAAAAACCGCTAACAAATTTGTAGAGTAGGGTTAGGGGTGAAGCAATAACTTTTTAAAACATCATTTTTCAAATTGTGAAATTATTCATTCATAGCATATTTTAAAGTGAAAATGAAATCGATTTGGGATTATTCAACCTCCTCCCTTGGATGAAATAAATTGACTTTTCTCACAAAATGTTATACAGTAATGTAGCCTGACATTTATCTTTTTATTTTTAAGACCTTAACTTTGAAGATCGAGATCTAAAACCGAAGTTATAAGCTTTCCGCACTCAGTCGATTTGAAGGCGCTATCTGTGCAAAGCGGAACTTTTCTTAACTGAACCTGATCAGCCAGCGGAAAACAAACAACAACTCATTACTGCAACGCTGCACTGCCAAGAAAAAATTTTATAAACGCATAGCGAAATAACTTTTTTTTGATTACATTTTATTAAATTTATATTTTATGCTTCGTTCGTTCTTGCCCAGGGGGGGGCAATTGCACCCATTGCCCCCCCCCCTGTATCCGCGCCTGCTTGGAACCTCTTCAAAGATGGTTACAATCATAAAGTTTCTTATATGGGTACCACTACCTCTGTTTGGTATGACATGGACACACATTCCACACAATCTGGAGATTAGGACACTGAAGTCGTCAACCAAGAACATCAACCAACTAATAAAGGAAAATTACCGGTTGTCGATTAATTTGTTTAATTTGATTTGCGACCCGAGTATGTTCCACCAAATTAATAAAATATTTAGAAGGAATGATCAAAGTGACCTTCCGTGTCTTAAGCTTCAGAGAACGAAGCTGTGGGGCTGCTTTCCAGCAACGCCCGAACCTTGACCTGGAGAACAGAGCCTTAATTCACCACTTCTACCTTTTGAATGACATCACGCAATGGCGATCAGAGAACCACGGTTTCATTGGGTTCAATGAAGATCATTTGGCAAACGCCATAATCGCCGATGGGCCCAGTTCCCTGTTAATTACGAAGGTGGAGCTGCAGTTAATCTTCGATTCATTAAAGAAGAAGAAGTCAGCAGGAGTCGATGGCATATACAACGTTGTACTTCGACATTTGCAAGAAGTGGTAGACATTTATACCCCTCTGCTTAACAACACTCTGAATAATACATATTATTCAGTGCGGTGGAAGACAGCTGTGGTGCATCCTCTCCCGAAAAAGGGAAAGGACAAATCCAATCCGGCGAATCTCCGGTCGATTAGTTTTCTTCCGAGTATCAGCAAGATATTCGATAAAGTTATCAATAGAGCTCTGTCAGAGTGGACAGAGGATAATAATATCATACCGGATAATCAGTTCGGTTTTAAGGCGGGAGATGACACCATTCATGCTGCGTCTAAACTCGTTTCTGATGTCCAATGGAACAAATCTAAAAAGCAGTGTACGGGTGCCTGTCTGGTTGATTTGGAGAAGGCCTTCGACTCCGTATGGCTAGAGGGTCTTTACCTAAAGCTGACCAGACTCGGCATAAGTAAACCGCTACTATATAATGCTTTATGATATGCTCAATGGTAGAAAGTTTGTTGTCAAGAGTGGCAATGTGACTTCTGCCACAACCTTTAATACTAAAAATGGTCTTCAGAAGGAAGCGGTCAACTTGCCGATTCTATTCAGCATTTACACCAGCGATCGGATAAGTAGTCTAACTCAGGCAATTGCGTATGCCGACGATCTAACTGCGTACAGAAGAGCTCCAAAAGTCGAGGTCATCAGAATACGTTTGCAGCGTGACTTCGAGAAGATTCAGCAATATTGCGACAACTGGAAGTTGAAAATCAACTTTCAGAAATCAGAAACTATCTTGTTTAGGTGCCCCAGTTATAGCTATCATTGAAGCCTGATTCACAATGCGACGAGGAAACGAGACGTGAGCGTGACGAGATCCCGTCGTTGCTGTCAAACGAATTTCAAACAGTGAAAGTATATGAGGATATACACAATGAAGCGTTTCTCGTCGTCACGTCACGCCAAGAATTCGAAAAATTGAAAAAAAGACGCGACGAGACGACGATTTTCTTTTTCGACAAATTATTTACAAAATGGAAGTATTTTTTTAAAGAAAAAATACGATAACTTGAAATTAAAAGATCAACTAATTACTAATCTGTTGTCTTTAAAGCTTTTTTGGATAATTTTTACTATTTTTATTTTTAACAAAAAAGTTTTCGTTGTAAAGAATCTCGCCGCATTGTGAATTGGGAAACGATTTTATAACTAGAAAAAGATGACAGCGAATCACGTCACGCTCTCGTCTCGTTTTCTCGTCGCACTGTGAATCAGGCTTGAAACTCATCATTGAAAATTTTAATGATTGCTTTTGAGACGTTTAGGAGGCAAAATCATTTATTATTTTGATGGAGAAATAAAGATTACGACCTTATTAATATTTCTAGCCAAAAAAATTATTCAAATAGGCCCAACTTTCCACATAAAAAGACTTTTCTTATTTCAATGATTTAACTACCTTACCAATGATCATTGAAAAATCAAAAGTCATTTTTTGTGGAAAGTTGGGCCTATTTGAATTTTTTTTTACTAGAAATATTGATTAAGTCTTGAGCTTTAATCGTCCATCAAAATAATGAATGATTTTGCTTTCTAAGCGTATCAAAATCAATCATTAAAGTTTTCAATGATGAGTTTCAATGAAGTGCCCCATATAATTTATAAGAATTCTTGAGAAAGTGAGTGGATACCACGCCCTCTGAATGAAAAGTCTTAAATTTTCAATTTTTTTTCTTTGTATGGACTTCAAACCCTACTACTCTACCAACTTTCATAGCTCTACAGCAATCGGAAGTGCTCTAAATGAATTTTTGAGAGAATGGGTGGATATGTCACAACCCCTGAATGGAAAATAGCAGAATTTCGATTATTTCCTTTATATGCACGAGCTTTCAAGCTCCTAAGTGTTGGAAGTGCTCCATAATTTTGATGATCTGTCAGTGAGTGAGTTAGTCAGTCAGTCAGTTACGATGTAAGCGATTTTGAAGTCCTACATTTGGTCTAAGAAATAACTAATTCTTAAGATATGAAATTTGGTGAGCCGACTGTATTTGACTACTGCGAATTATTTGAATTGTCTGACTTTATTGGTACCTACTGAAATTAGAGGGGGTCAAAAATCGCCTTGTTCCTGTGAAAAGGGTGTAGTGCCGTGAACTTGGCTGGGCACTATCATGCACTTTGATTCAAGTAACAATTAAAGTTGTTTTTATTTCAGTCCTTAGATATGAGCATTCGTGACTCATAAGTTCTAAATTGAAAAACTCAGAAGTACCCTTCATCTTTTGAAATGAATAATAAAATATAGTAATACATTCAACTCTCTTTTGATTCTTTCGTCGAAAAATTATTTCAAATCCCCATTCTACTTTCCCGCAGTGATAAAAAAAAGCCTATTAAAAAAAATATTCTCATCTCAAAGCCGTATTCTCATTTAAAGGCTTATCCTTTATAACTCAAAATATAACCTACAGCCCAAAGTACATGAATTTATAAAGCTACTAAACAAAACCATAAAAATAGGTACTTCTTTTAATATGAAAAATCATCAAGTGGTTTTCCCTCCATAACCAATTGACCCATAAGGGATAGAAATTGTAGAAAAAAAAAATAGCGACTATCTAATTAAAAACAACTCAAAGTGAGGATTAATTCCTGGATGGCGCACATAACTGGCGCTCAATTCACTTTATAATTAAATTTACAACCACTTTTTTGTGGCAGCATGATTTTTTTTTGCTTATAATTAGTCGATTTGCAAATCCACTGAACAATATAGCAACAACAAGGCTTCCAAGAACTACCTACTCCTGCCATCAAGGTTTCTTCTTTCCTTAAAAAAAGTCCATTTTTCCATTCTGTGAAGTTTGTTGTATTTTTTTTTTTGTTTTTTTTTACATTTTTCATTACCGGATTATTTATCGCAAAGATACTTTCATCTTTTTCCTTTAAAAAAAAGGTATCAACAGAATCCCTATATATTTTCAAGGAGGACAGTCCTTTTTGTGGATCTATCTGAAGACTTGCAAAAGTACAGAAAACAAAACTAAAAATATAAAAATTCCGAAGGAATAAATAAAAAACTTTTCTATTCTTTGAGTAACAAGCTTTGCATCCTTCTTTTTCTCTTGAATCTACACCCCTCCACGTGCGTCGTTGTGCCGATGATGGTTTACTGGATGTTTTTTTTACTAACCCGAAGGAATATGAGAAAAGTACATATACACTCTGCTTGTAACCAACCAATTCTTGGGTGGGACTTGAAATGTCTTCAAGAGTCTCGATGGAATTTACTAGCTTGAATTGGTAACAAGGAAGCCCAAGTCCAGAGTATCCGTTGCCATCCATCGTGCTGCTGTCTTTATACAACATAAAAAGTTAAGATACAGCCACAATATCAGTGTTGTTTCACTTTGCATTGTGTTTGCACGAGTATGTATGTCGGGTCAGAAGTTTACGGAACAGTCCAGGATACGAACCTATATCTACCTACGGTACTCCTACCTTCCCTGTATCTTTTCTCATTCATTCATTCATTCATATATCTATGTATGTTGTAATACAAAATACTTAAGTTCATAATACTTTTGGGGTCATTCAAGTCTGTATACATATACCTACTCTATAAGCGGATTGAATTTTCTGGATGCTTTCATCGGAAAGAGGCCAAGAAAAAGGGTTTTGTGTCCTCATTTCTGGCCTTTTTTTTACTCCCACTTGCCTGTCTTTTACTGAGGACTTGTGCGTGTGTATTTGTGTGTTTGGTTGACCGAACATGGTACGTAAACAGGAAACCATTTTGGGCCAACAAAGTTATATGTTCAAGGAAATGTAGACTAGAGAGTTAAGGTTAAAGAATGAGGGAAATTTAATCAACGTTCTTAATTATGGTACAGGACTATAACCTCATATCCAAACAACATGAACGAAAGATAGAGATAGTTAGTATCTACTTCGTCAACTTTTATGGAAAAGAGATTCTGTGGGGACTTGACGACGACTACAATGACGATAGAGAATGACGAGGTTGATGTCTGCAATATAGAGAGTGGGAAGGGGAAGGTAAGAGGTAAAACAAAAGGTCGGGACCTAAGTACGGCTATGACTACTGATCATCCAGGAGACTTACTTGCTAACATTGTGGAGGCAAGTTGCAAACATTAAATCCTTTAATTCTGATGGTGAAGTTGTACAGGATACGAATACAGGAGGGGTTCAAACATGAAGTTGGCCTCAACTGATTTTATATCAACACTGCAAAAAATAGTGTTTAGAGTTCAAACTTCGTTTTGCTCATAGGTTCCTACTCAAAAGCTGAGTATTCTCCAATCAGCCGACAAAACTTTCGATAGTGATGTGAAGAAACTCAGGACATCAGTGCTGGCAGTTCTTCTGAGACTTATCTTCGGCACTTATTGCTGATGGTTGAACTAACGAGAAGTTCAGATGCAGTCAGCCAAAAAGTAAGTTCCAAAAATTAATAAGTGCTATAACTATTCGAACTGCTTACCGTTCAGACTCCTCCTTCCAGAGCCCGTCAGCACAAACTGGATCGAATATCTTGTGAGGAATTTTTTTTCTTGTTTTTTTCTTTTCTGTTTGTCGTAGGACTGGGAAAAATGATAAATATCTTATTTTTTTCTTAGTTAATTGTGATAAGGCTCTTCTTCTCATTATGGCCTTTCCAATTGGCAATCCGGAAACGTTTGGAATGCATGTAAGCTCTTCTACAAGTGTTCTATTGACATGCATGGTCTTTTCGATTGGCAATCCGGAAGGCTTGTGCTATACGTGCGAACGCTCCTCATTTCGATTCTGAATTCAAATCCAGAACAATTTTCTCTTCTTTTCAGAACAAGAAATGTCATTCTGTTCCCAATCGAAAAGGCCATCAGAGTGACAGTTCTTTTGCTGAAAAGAAGAGAAAACGATCCTGGATTTAATTTTAGAATCGAAACCAGTATCACTCACACATTCAAGTACCTAGTTGTCAAAATGTTGTTAAATGCTTCTAAAATAAGTCCCAGCTAAAAATAAGTAATGGATAATGGGCGTTTCGTCCCATATTTTGTAACACTTTTTTAACTACATCATTGGAAAGGTCTTAATGAGTACTATTATTTTATATACGTGCATAAGTCTGTATCTCGTGCAGGGAAAATGTTATAGCCCAATAACTGTTGCATTGCGCTATAACACTTGTAACAGTTATTTAGCTATAACACTTTCCCCGCACGAGATACAGACTACTGCTTAAGCCGCGTCCAGATCAGTAAAAATTTACGTTGTGCGCCGTGCGCCTTGAATTTGGTATTCGCCACAAATATTTTCGCCGAAAACTCAAATTAATTTTTAAATTAATTTTTGCGTAGTATGCCGTGCTTGAGTGCTCTGTTTGCATTAAAATGTTTTATGTCGTCCACATCAAAGCCCCCGTGCGCCGCAAATTTTATCGTGTGCGTCGAAAATCCATCGGAATCGGATAGCATGCGTTGAATGTGACACAAAAATTTGTGTGCGTCCGGACGTCCACATTGACGTATTTTTTTGCATTCACACAAATATTTGCGCCGAATACGGCGCACAACGCAAATTTTTATTGATCTGGACGCGGCTTTATATAACAAAACAAAAGTAGGTACTCATTGAAACCTTTCCAATAATATACATAAGAAGGTGTTATATTACTTGGGACACAACTTGCACAGGGAAAGAGTTATAGTGCAGTGCAACTGTAACTATGGTTAACTATGGTTAACTACACTTTCCCTGTACGAAATACCCACCCAAGAAAAAATAGCACTCATTGAAATCTTTCGATTGATATAGGTCAGAAGGTGTTACAACACTTGGGGCGCAATTTGTGCAGGAAAAGAACTATAATTCAGTGCAACAGTTATTGTGTATAACACTTTCCCTGTACGAGATACAGGCTTATGCCTAGTATATAGTACTCATAGTTAATAATTATAATGTATCGATCTTGCCCTTTAGAAATAATTGATACAGACCAGATTAATGTTAATTCATTTTTAATTCAAAAATACTTAAAATATGATTTCAAATGTTACATTAATGGTTTAATATAACTGCAGATAAAAGAACAATGAATAGCAAGAAAGAAATTTAAGCGGGAGCACGTGAAGCATGAAAATCTAATAATGAAAAATGTCAAAAATGAAAGATGAGACAATAGTGTTTAAATGAATGAGACAAATATACATTATAATTATTAACTATTAAGCGTTGTTCATTTACATGATAATTTAAGGATAAGATAAGCTGGTCGCCGACGATGTCTGCCAGTTCTGCGGACTACAGGTATGTTTCTTGGTACTGCTACAGGTTGTGTTTGAACTTCCGTGTTGCTTGGACTCACTGGATCTTCATCAAATTGAATTTGTATTTCCTCTATCCTTGGCTCACTTCTTTTCGGTGGATCTTCTTGAAAAGTTACCTTATTTTTGTTTGAAACAGCCACATTTGATTTATATAATTGATTGATGTGACGTTTTATTACATAGCCGTTGTCAAGCTCGACTTCATAGTGTAAATAACCAAACTTCTTCTTGATGATTCCAAATTTCCATCCTGGCTTTCCGCTTGAGTAGAATCTTGACTGAACTCTATCTCCCACACTTAGGTTTCAAGGTGTTACATTTTTATTGGTGGACTTCTCATGTTTCGGAGGACGTAATGCATCTAGTCTTATTCTCATCTCTCTTCCAAGGTATTGTTGTGCTGGGCTTTTCCCATTTGATAAAGGTGTAGCTCTATAACGATATAAAATGTCACGTACCTTATCGTGTATTGAACCTTCTTCCTCTAGCATGGCGTTTAATTTAGATTTTAACGTTTTAACATGTCGTTCGCCCAATCCGTTAGTGGCGGGATGTCCTGGTGCTGTAATTTTGCTCTGACGATGTTAAAGCCCGAGGTATAAAAGCAATTGGTCTTTCGGATCTCCTGTCAATATGTGACAAAACAGCTGCTATTCCAAACGGACTTGCATCACACGCTAATGTTATCTGTAATTTAGGATCAAACGGTGTTAGTATCTGATCGCTCATGATTTCATCTTTGAGTTTGATAAACGTTGCTTCGCACGAACTGGACCATCTAAATTTGTTATTTTTTTGAAGTAACTGCCGTAAAGGAAAAGTAATGATAGAAAGATCTGGGATGAACTTAGAATAATACGTTGTCATTCCCAAAAATGTTCGCACCTCATCTGAATTTTTTGGTCGTGGCATATCTATAATGGCTTGAATTTTATCTGGTGATTTTAAAATTTGATTTTTACGTATAACGTAACCTAAATAACGGATTTTTTCTTTAAAATATTCACATTTATCTTTATTAATATGTAAATCGTACTCTTGTAATTTTTCGAAACAGCGAATTAAACGTTCTCTACACTCACCAACTGTAATAATAATAATATCATCAAAATAAGATAATGTACCTTCTAATCCTTGAAGTATTTGGTCTAATATTCGGTTGAACTCGCTGGGAGCAGTTTTGATACCAAAAGATAGTCAATTCATTCGATACGTGCCTCTGTGTGTTGAAATTGTCTGGATCTGCTTGCTCTCATCATCCACTCGTACATGAAGATAGGCCTTATATAAATCCAGTCGGCAAAAGAATTTAGAATGTCGTAATTTATTTAGAAGTTCGTCGATTCGTTTGATTGGGTAATGAGCCGTTTCAAGTTGAGAATTAACACCTACTTTGTAGTCGACGCATAGCCTCACTTTACCATCGGGTTTTGGAATCACCACAAGAGGTGAACCCCAGTCGCTCGTATTTACTTTTGATATTATTCCATCTTTTTCTAAATCGTCAAGTTCTATTTCAACTTTATCGCGTAGTGCGAATGGGACTTCCCGATGTTTAACAAAAACAGGTTTCCTGTTATCAATTGAATGTATGTCTGATTTCCCGTAAACATTAATTATTTTATTTAAGTGATGTATGTTGTCCGAGTAATCGTAATCTTCATTATCTGTTGAATAACTTGTAATTGCATTCGTTTTTTTGATTTGATTTACCCAATAAATTTCTTATGCACACTCTTGTGACATGGCCGGGTTTTTTGCAGTGCTCACAATTAAGTTGATTTTTATTTGTTTTGCAGTCATTAGCCAGGTGATTATCTCTTCCACATCTGAGACATAATCCTTCGATTCCGGGACTTTTATAATCGATATATGATTTCGAATTTTTTGATTTTGTACGCTGTTTCGATTGCCTATTTGCACTTTGGCTTTGATTTTTATTTTTTTGTCAATAATTTGAACTTTTAATTTTGTTGATTTCTACATTTGATGAGTTAATTTTGTTCGAAATTATTTTGCAATCAACTTTCGATGCTTCAAGATTAATTGCTTTTTCGACTATCTTGTCAAATTCTAAATTTTCTTCTTGGAGAAGCTTTTCCCGTATAGGATTATCTCGCAAACCTCGAATGAATTGGGCACGAAGAAAAATGTTGACTATGGATTTGCCACACGAACAGTTGAAGTTGCTATGTACACTCAACGTAGTTTCAAAGTGCAAGATGCTAATATTTTTCGAAATCGAATTTTAAATTTCCATGCACGTACTTTTAAAGTGTTGCATAGTTAGGCCAACGTAAAAGTCAGATTTTTTAATTACTTTTTAATTTATATTTTAGCTTAATATATAGAATTTCGAGAGCGCTTCGTAATTTCACGAAGTATCTACAAAACATTTGTGAGCAAAATTAACGCGCACTCAAAATTCACTTACATTTAATAAAAAAAAATATTACTTTTCTCATATTTATTTTTGTCATTTGTTTAATGAATAAGTTTCCTTCACTTACATTTAATAAAAAAAAATATTACTTTTCTCATATTTATTTTTGTCATTTGTTTAATGAATAAGTTTCCATTTTCTTTTAAATCAATAACTGGACGAAGTAGAATTAAAGTTTTAAAAAAGTATTTTAAAATTTGTATGTTTTTCAATCAACGATTCTTGTAGTTTAATCGAAGTTGATACATATCGATACCTTCCCGTAAGAATGTATTAAGCGACATTTTAAAAATTTTAAATTAAATTTTTAAAATACCTCTTATTCAGTTATTTATTTGGATATTTTGTTGTAGTAAACAGATTTTTCGAAGCATTTTGAGTTGAAAATTCCGTTCCAAATCTTTTTATTTTTTTAAATACATAAATAAATAACTGGACCAGAGGTTTTTTTCGATGCCTTTAAAATTTTTGAAATGTCGCTTAATACATTCTTACGGGAAGGTATCGATATTGTTTTAAAGATGGATGAATTTAAATCAACGATGATGACATCTCAAATGAAGAGAAAAAATGGTTAAATCATATTTGTTTTAAAAGAGGGAAACACTTTGAATTGATGTCATTGCTACTTTGAATTTAAAATTTTCGTCTTCGATGCCAAATCGTTCCGAAAAATACTTAAATCAAAGTTGTTTCCCTTGATTTTACGTTTTTTTTTTTCTCGGTGAAGAATTCTTTTTGGGACAGTAATGCTTTTCCAACAATTCAATTAATTGGTCATATTTTAGCTCATTTATATTTATTGGTGCTGCCAACGATGTTAATGAGGCATAGTTTGATGAGCCAATATATTGTAAAAGGAGTCTAGCGCACATTACTTTATCTTCGAAAATATTTTTTATTTCGAAATGAATTTCTAGTCGTTCCTTGTAGTTCTTGAATTGTTCAGTCTTCGAGTCGAATGGGTCGAAATTTGAAATTATATTAATACTCTCATTATTTGTTCTTCTTTGATCTGGTGGTTGATTTTGCAAGGCCGACGTCATGCTGGTCATAGCTTCAATAAGCTTATTAAGTTGAGCGACATCCATTTTGATATTCGATTCGATGATTTCTGCAATTAAAATTTGTTTTGTCTGTAGTTCACCTCGTCGCCAATATTGTTGTGTCGATCTTGCCCTTTAGAAATAATTGATACAGACCAGATTAATGTTAGTTCATTTTTAATTCAAAAATACTTAAAATATGATTTAAAATGTTACATTAATGGTTTAATATAATTGCAGATAAAAGAACAATGAATAACAAGAAAGAATTTTAAGCGGGAGCACGTGAAGCATGAAAATCCAATAATGAAAAATGTCAAAAATGAAGGATGAGACAATAGTGTTTAAATGAATGAGACAAATATACATTATAATTATTAACTATTAAGCGGTGTTCATTTACATGATAATTTAAGGATATGACACATTGAGACCTTTCCAATGATATATGTCATAAAAAATCACAATTATGCCATTCTCCTTTATGAATTTCATTCTTGCGAAACGATATCTTGTTCAACTGAATTTAAAAATTTTTAGCAGATCCGGCCTTTTACATGTATTCACGGTGGTGTTTGATGATGCCTTTGCTGCTAGATTGAATTTACACATGTAGAGTCTTCCTTCAAAGAACATGGCTCGATATCACTCCTTTACCTTCCGATTATGCCACCAAATCAGGATTGCGAAAAGCGAGAACTTCTATGGCATGATTGAGCACAAAAATATCGACGACTATAGAAGTCAAAGTATGCGAAGAGTATGATAAAACTCTTGAGTAGCTATACGTTTATACGAGAAGTAGGTTCCTTTCATCAAATGGGCTCCAATAAAACGCATGAAAGGAAGCAAGTAAAACGCAAAGTTAGCCGGGAGCAGAATCGGGAGTATACACAAATAAAAAATTCAGTTCAGAAAACTTTCTCCCCCATCATCAACGCTGCCGCTGCCACCGTCATCATCATTGTACTGGTAGTTGCAGCAACCCGTGTTTCTAAGCACAAGCTTGTTTACTCACTTTGCTTTAGCTTTTTGAAAGATTCAGAGGAAACAGACTTTGGCAGCCAGTAACATCATCGTGCTCCTGCCAAGCACAGGGAAATGATAAGGCAGCAACTTGGTCTGCTGTGTTGTAGAGAAGTGGTTGGTGGGTGTTAATAATTACATCAACCTTAATTAATGAGTGTTTTGCGTGTTGTAAGGGCACTATACACTGCTTCCTGCCGAGAACTAGAAGTGCTTGCGCTTCCTGCCCAGACAATTTGGTCGCTGATGGTTGTAGGAAGAGACGCCTCCTTTATACTTCCACAGAATCTAATCATATGCATCAGTTCTCTTGCAAGGATTTATTATTCCTTACATTTTCTCTATTGTAGGTATTTCTCTCGTTGAATTTTAATGCCAACACACGAAGTTGCAGCTGACTTCAAACTTTGCGTCGTTTTTGTCAATATATATTTTTTTTATTATGAAAGCTAATATGCAGGTTGAAGCCTTACCTATATTTAAGAGCTCATATCTGGTTGTTGGCTGTAGGCGTATCAGCAAAAGCAAGGTGAACCTAAGCATGAATTTGTTTTAAGTGCAAGCATGGGTGTAGATAGAGTACGGGGTAAATAAGAGCTCCTATTTCCCATGGTCTTTTCTTAACCTTAGTATGAATTCAATTGTTGGCTATATACTCTGCTCAAGAAAAAATGTCAGGATAGAACATAAGCCGTTCACTCTTTAAGGCTCATACCAATATATGCACGACTAGGTCGCACGTACTTGTTCTTATGTTCAAGAAGCATTTAAATTATAAGAGACAAAATGTTTAAAAGCATAAAATTCGATTTTTAAATTCACTAAAACAAAACAGTAAATGCATTTTTAAGCAAAAATTTTGGTAGGTATGCAAAGCCTAAGTATTTATTAATATGCATCTAATAATAAAATTTCAGAAAACAAATTGTTGACATTGTTTTTGAGATACTGAATTTTTAATAAAAATTCTTGAAACTTTTTTTAAGCTATTTTTTGTTTTGATACGCAATTTTTTTGTAAACTCATTTGAAAGGGCAATTTACAAAAATGTGATGCAAGCTTATGATTCTGCCATTGAGCATGGTATAAATCCAGTCAAGAATGGCAGATTTGAATCCAAACTCTTCCAGAGCAGATTTAATGAACTCCGTTCTTACGTTGTTAAACGCTCCCTCAGTGTCCAAAAATGCTGTCGGATTGTGTTCTTTGGGCTCGAGACTTTTCTCAATTTGTGAGACAATTACGTGGAACGCAGGATCCACTAACTTACCTTTAAGATAAGCGTGTTGGTAGTTAAGCAGATTGTTTGGATTGAGAAAGTCCCTCATGCAATTCAATGATTCTCTCCAGTGTCTTGAGGAGGAACGAGGTCTTCCAGCTAGAACAAAGACCGCCTAATCTTTTCTCCAGGGGACGTATCTTAGTTTGATACCACTTTTGAAGATCACCCTCATCCCACGGGGTGAGTATCTGCTGGAAATAGTGACTTCCATGTTGTTCTTGGTCTTCCTACCCACGCCGTGTACCCTGAGGATTCCATTCAAAGGACTGCTTTGCAATTCCATCATTTAATTTCTTCTTGACTTATCCTGCGCTACATTTCTTTGTTTTATACTATTTGTGGCCAGCGAATTTTTGGAATATGGCATAGACAGCGATAGACAAAAGCCATTATTTTTGTCCTTTGCTATTTATTTTTGACCACTTGACTCTCGTTTCACCTTCAGTGCTTCCCGTTTAGCTCGCTGATGTTATTTGCCAAGAAACATATGTACATATATCATCGCCATAGTCTAAGTGACCATACCTTTCAAACGGCTTCCATTGAAAGCCCTGACTCTCCGCTGTTCCAACGCGGGCCGTTAAAACATCGTCTATCGCCATCCAATCAAGTACAAAGAAAATTGGCGATATAACATCCCCCTGTCTCATACCCTTCCGTACTTCGAAAGAGTCGGATGGCTGCCCATGCATACATACAAAATTTATTTAAATCCGTTCAGCCGATAATGAGAAAATTTAAAATAAAAAAAAAATGTTCTATGTAGAGGTAGGTACTATTAACTGTTGCTATAGGTGCAATTTTGTTTTAAATTTTAATTATAGATCCCACTAATTTTAGCATATTGAAATAATGTTATCAAAATCGTAGGAGCCATTTTTGAGAAAAAAAGAGATTTTCCGTTACTTTATTCTTTCATTAAAGCAAAATATTTTTTGTTTGGTATTCTAAGGAGTATTCAAAAATGGTTAGGAAGTCTCAAGAAAATTGACCATGTCGTTTTCAAAATATGCATTTAGTTAAAGAAAAAATACTATTTAAGTATAGTTTTTGAAGCTTCTGCAGAAACAAAATTAATAAATCAGTCACTCTGTTTCCAAGCGAATTTGAAATGGTGGGAAATGCTCTCACTGAAGGTATGTACCATTAATAACCATTAAAAAAAGTTTTCTCCTTCCAAAGGTAGCTTTTACTAAAAGCAATTTATTGAATATTATAAAAGAAAATTTGTGCAGCCATTTTTGAGAAAAATAAGATTTTGTAGAATTGCTAAGAAAATTGTATGGGAGGTGGCAGGCAGGTACAATTCTAAAATTGAGCTCTCTTAATGTGTTATGTGTTGTGTACGAATCATTACAAGGAAAATTTAGAAAGAATGAAAGATCTATTTGAATTTGGTACCAAAGAAATTTCCAAATAAATCAGTGGTGATTCTGTCAGTCAACAGCTACGACCAAGTGCATTCAGCGAATGTGGTATTCTTGCCAGCATAACCTCGCTATCACAATAGCCTTAAGTCCTGAAGATTGCACATTGCACTGCGATATCATTCATCAATTCACTTAATCCATCAGACAAAGTTTGACCAAAAAGTTCTGAAACCAGAGACTACATTGCAAAAACCTCAGAATACTTGTCTTCACAACCTTTCAGAAGAACCACGTGAATGAATAACCTATACCTGTTAGTGTAATACTTCGTGCAATTGGCCATCAGAGCGTACGCTCATCTTATTGAAAAATTGTGTATCGAGCCCCAGATAACAAACGTGTGGTATTGACCCAAGAAAGGAGCATGCAGTCACGTACCTCCTCTGACAGAGAATAATTGGCAAATTATATAGATATCCAAGCTGATTCTCAATTGAATCTCAACTCTATTTTCATCGAAGCTTTCATTGACGTTTACGCAAGCAACACAAAAATAAATTAAAATCGGATTTATTTTTGTTTTACCCCATTTCATCCTTCAGATTTGAAGCTTAATCTCGAAATACGTTAAGCCTGCAAGCCACCATAAAAAGAATTTTAGAAATCTGATACCATTTTTGTTTTTTCTTCCATGTTGATTTCCATGTCTCAGCTATCACTTGTTTCAATTTCATCGAAATCTCTCGAGGAACATCGAAGTTTCATAATATTGACATTTCTTAAAACACCCTGTTTTCAAAATTATTTTTTCTGTTGAAATCTTATTTTAGCTATCACCTGTGTTAATTCCATTGAAAACGCTCAAAAAACAACGAAATTGAAAAATTTTGACATATTTTTGGAACTTCCTGCTTTGAAAATACTTTTTTTCTGTTGAAATTCTATCTCAGCCTTTGTCAATATCATTGAAATCGCTAAAGAAACATGAAGTTGGCATATTTTTGAAAACCTTGTTGAACATGTTTTTTCTATTTGAACGGATCGTGAATGAATCTTCAATAGTTCCCGCGTGATAAATTCGGGGTCGAACCATATTTTACGGATTTCAGCGAATTAGATTCGAACGTGACAACGAATTTTATTTAAAAAGATCCTGAAAATAAGATTAGCAATCGGATCAAAAATAAAATTGCCTTTCGAATATTTCACGAGAGAACGAATCATATTTTATCGTTCTCCGAACGTTGGTTGGCATAAAGCTTAAGTCAATAAGTTACGTATACGCACGAGTTTACGAGGCCAAACACAAAATAGTTGGACTACCTTCTAAAGATGTATTTATTTTGAATATAGGTATGGCAAGAAATACCATCCTGTTGGAACATATAGTCTCCATCACTGGCTTGCTTGCGTGGTATTGATGGGAGGAGCTCATTTTGCAGAATATCCCGGTACTTTGCAGCATTGACAATTCGGCTCTGGACCTTTGGCACCTCATATGAGGGAAATTTGATAAAAAATGCCATGTGATTGGTCAGTAATTGATCAGAAAAGGTCATTTGGTCCCAGAAATTGGTCAGATAACTTGTCATCAAGGCTTAAACTTTCTCAAGGTCGCTCAAGTTCACGACCGTGGTCCTTGAGGTTTGCACCTCATTTATGGGAAATTTGCAAAAAATGTGAACCATCCGAAAGATCTCTTGATCTATATAAAAGGTCAGCCAGTTTCAGTAATTGGTCAGGTATAGATTTTTTTTTAATGAATTTTTAAAAATTTCAAGTTCATAGCGATTTTTGGCACCTCATTTATGGGAAATTTGCAAAAATTTAATAACATCAAAAAGGCCCTGAAAACTTTTTAAAAAGTCAGATAGTTTTAGTAATTGGTCAGCCATAGTTTTTTGTAAAGAATATTTAAATTATTGTTCAAGGTCACGCTCGATTTTTGGCACCTCATTTATGGGAAATTTATTAAAAATTTATACCACCTGAAAGGCCCTAAGATCTTTATAAAAGGTCAGCTAATTTCAGTAACTGGTTAGCTATAGATTTATTTTTACGATTTCTTAAAGTTATTTTTGTTTCAAGGTCACGAATGATTTTTGGCATAAGGATAAAATATATGATTAAAGCAATCACTCCTTTTGTAGGCAGATGACTGAGAAGGTATAGCAGTGGGAGCCCAGAACAACGTATGGTTCCAAAACGAATGTCGCAGATATCTGGAAAAGATCTTTTCAGTTTGTTTTAGTAATTTCAACGGTTGTGTGGTAGCAGCGCAAGATCCCTTGACTCCGACGAGCTAGCGCCACGATGAAATTGCTTTGTCACTACAACCAAAAAAATTGCGAGCGTACATCTAGAAAGATTTTGTATTATTTTAAATAAAATATTAAACTGATTTCAGTCTTAATTTTCACATTCCCCCATATAGTTAAATTTAATAAAAATGCATTATAGGCTGTTTCAGAACTAACATCTAAAAATAATATCTCTTACATACTTTTACTTGCGATATATGTGCTGTTTTTGATTCGCGCAAAAAAATTCGAGATAACAATTAAACATGACAATACGACGATAGAGAAGACCAAAGAAGTGGGTGGCAGACAGTAGAGGATCCAGGATTTGGCTGTGAGGGGGGGCTTGGAGTTCCTTTAGACACATCTTTTGAAGAATTCTTAATCATATACGAATACCCTACCAACCCAAATTTTTCTTTTCTCAGAAAATAGGCTAGTCGGCAGCTGAACCATAAAAGGTTTTGTGTAGTGCAAAAATATATGTAGGTACTTAATAGGAAAACTTTTCAAAATGTTATGATTGGAAATGGAGCATCTGGTAATTAGGAAGCTTCAGCTGCTATTTTGAAAAGACGCTTTGACCAGTTTCCCCACAAAGACACATCGTATAGAAAAGTTGTTAGGATATATTTATAGGAACTTTAAATATGTAGGTAGTTATCTTTCTTTAATTTGAATATTTTTTGTTGAATTTATAAAACCTCATCCTAAAGTACTTGGTTTAACTTAAGACAGCCGTCCACCTCCGAAAAGTTATTGATAAACTTTGTAGGTTACTGTTGTCTCAAAATTTTTTAACTTGAATTGGTTGTCCAGGGGGGTCATTCCGTATTTCGATTATCGCCAGACGATATCGTTTAAACGATAGTCTTGCTTTCCGTAACTTTGAAAATGACTATCGTCTTGGCGATCTCGTTTTGGCGATGAATTATTTGCTCTACGTAAGTCAATAATCGTCAAAACGCTATCGTCAAAACGATAGAGCTTAGACGATAGCTAAAGAGGTATCGTCTTGTAATTATTTGAGTGTTTTAAAAGTGATGAACGCTTTTTTGTTGTTTTTTAACCATTGTTTTTTCAATAATATGAAAACGAAACAATTATTGAATAATTACGGCATATATCAGTTCATGGTTTGAGTTTTCAGAAAAAAATCTTACCAACTAATCATTCTTGCCCAATAATCGAATTAACAAAAAGTATCTGCCAGTGATCAAAATTCGACCATTTATATCAAAATAATCGTTTATCCATACAGGCGTCTATGTCAACAGGGCTCTCATCGCGTAAGACGATGATCGTCTGACGGTGTCTTTTTCACGATTAGTTAAACGCGATAGTTAAGGAATGCCTACTCTTTTTGGTTTTGAGAAAAAAAAGTTAAGAAGCAAAAAAGCATATCTTTGCTAGATATATGTATGTATTTTATTCAATAATAAATAATTTTGATGCACATCATTAATTTTTTGACAATTTTGCACTTTTTAAATAAACAAAGAATTGGAAATCGTAGAGGATGAGAGAAGAGGCTATGTCAATAGTTAGGAACCCGCACCGTGATTAAAGGAATGGTCTTTTTTGTATATTCATATTCGTTTTCAACACTTGTGCTTGTAGGCCAAAATCGTATTTTTAAAGGGACATTCTGATGACCAGCTGCTTTCAGGCCTTATTTCTTTAATGTTGCGCAACGTAAAGAATCAATTTATGCACGAACACAAACTTTAACGGACGATATTGCAATTCAATTTTTAAAATAAACTGACATTTCAAATGAAATTACAAGGATTTTTTGTTTTGACAGCAAAATTTAATTTTCAAATTCATTTCATTCATCCAAAAAAATTAACGATAGAAGAGACGATAGTGATTGAGTTACGTGAAGCAAATTATAGACGATATCGTTAAAGATAATCGTTTTGACGATTATCGTTTTAAAAATTACGGAATGACCCCCCAGGATTTGATTAACTAAACATTTTATTTACATATTTGAATAAAGCATATTTCCAACGAATGAGAAATTTTGAGAAACTTTCTAACAAGTAACCGTCTAAGAAATCAAATAACTAAGACTAAAAGAGTTACAGTGCAAACTTTTTTTTCTGTTTTTAACACTAACGTAAGATTCATACGAAAGCTAAATGGAAAAAATTGAAACAAAAGAGCGTACGCAAGGGGGCAGCTAGATGTGTTTGCCCCCTCCCCTAATCAGAATATATTTCATATATTATTCAATTTTCCTTCTTTTGATGAAAGCATTTTAAAGCAAGATTTCTGTAATAAAACTATGTTTTAAATGAGTTTGCTCCGACCTAATCGAAATCCGGCGTACGTCATTGTATCTCATCTATCTAATTCTTAAAATTTAATTCCTATAGAAGAGAATGCTATAAATGGCAAACAAGAAATTTAATTAAACACCCTATAAAAAGACAATTGCAGTTTTTTTTGTACAAGTAGCTGCTCCAAGCTAAATCATGTTTTTCTATTCACTTTTTGTAAATTTGAGGAAAAAAAATGAATTAGAATGTTCTGTACCTATTCCACCTATAATGACCTTAGTCCATCATGTGGATTGATATTTCGAACATACAAATTCGTGTTTAACATTCCGATCATTAACTATTTTAATGCGAATTCCATTTATATTTTTTGTCAATTCAAATCTTATAGTTTGAAAAAACATCTGAGTTAAAATTTTTTCTGCCCTTCAATTTAGGTATAATTATTTATAGTTATACGAGTATTGGGTCCATATTAAAACAAAAATATATATTACACTTTTTGAAGAAAAAAAAATAACAGTTACAGCTGATTTTACATTTCGAAAACGAGTTCGAAGTGAATTGAAATTCTTTCTCATTTCATTTAATGAATATTGCTCACGGAAAGAGCTCTCTAATCTTTCGTTTGAGCACAAAGGAAATCAAAAGAGAAACGTAGATCAAAAATCGCTTTGTTTTAAAGCAGTCTTTGAAATCGTCAAAATATCCTTGGGCACACGAAAACAACCTGAAATAAAAACATAAGTTTCAATTTCTAAAACAATATTTTGATGTTATCATGTAAACTATCTTTATCAAAGTTGTTCAGCCCGATTACCTAAAGCATCCGTCGAACGAACTGCGGAGCGAATCAGACTGAATTTTGACATTTTTACTATGATCCAAATGTCAAAATTGGGCCTGACTCATTCGTTGGATTCTGTAATCAGGGTGATTTTTTACACCGGAAACTGAGTTTTTAAACTTAAGCCCCAAAACATATCTGGGCTTAGCTAAGTCCGAAAAATATTAAGAGGAGTTTAAGAAAAAGCTAACATTCATTCGATTTGTCAAACTTAAATTCATCTTTAAGGAATATCGATACCCAAGGAAATCTAGGTAAAAATAATAGCATGAAAGTCAACCTCACTAGTTTCAATATAAGGGCTTGGAAAAAACACAGTATTTGGTATGCATACTTACTAGCCCCAAACTTGTTATTTGTTTAGGGGCTTAGAAAAAAAAAGCTTACACACAAATTGTTAAGCCCCAACCTCCATTTGTTCCCTGGACTTCAGAAAACAACAGCTTCCATGCAAATTTTTAAGCTCTTGCCTCTTACTTTCGTTGGATTTCTTAAATGCCTGGAAAAAAACACATTTTCTGTGCAAATTTGTTCGCCCTACTTTCTTCAAAAAAATAAAAATTGTGTAGGTACCAAAATTTAAAAAATATTATTTGTTGAATTAAAAAAAAATGTTTAACAATTTTTTTTGAAAATTTTTTTTTTTTTTTTAATTATAATTTTATATCAAATCAAATAAATATTTCAAAAACGACACGATCTATTGTTTTGAAACTCGATACCTAAGAGTTTCTTAATAATCGCTAAATTTTTTTAAGAAAAAACTTACTTTTATCCAAAAACAACGGTACCTCCCATACAAAAGTTGAAAAACCTTTAAGGACAATATTTTTTGTCTTTTCTCGTATGCTAAGATTAGTGCGATCTACTACAGAAAAATATTAAATTTTACACTTAGCATCTCATAGAATATTTTTTTATTTTAAATTTTCTCATTATCATCCGAACGGATTTTGATTATTTTTTTTTATATACAAATTTCCAATAAATTCAAGTAACCTTGTATACAAATTTTCGAAAAGGAAATTTTTGAGTTTAAAAAAAGTTTCAAACAATTTTTTTGAATAAGCGATATCTCAAAAACAATTTATTTTGAATTTACAATTTACAATTTATTTATTTATGAAGTGCTTATATACATTAAGACAAAGTGTCTTATAACTTAGGTATAAGCTATTACTAATTACAACAATTTGTATGAAAGCTAGAAATTTACATTTTTCTTCAGATAATAAAAGGAAAAATAATATAATGCAAAAAAGAAGAATTTATAAACTATTGCTAATATTTGAAAGAAAAATAAAAAAAAAAAAAATACCTAAAGCGATAAAAAAAGCGTAAGTTAGGGGCAGATCAGAAAATATTGCAAGTAAAGTTGTTTATGAGTCGTTTTGTAATTTATAATTGAGAAAAATGAATTCTTAGTTTGTCCTTTAATTTCGCAGAGTCATTAATTTCTCTAAAACTGCGCGGTAGGGAATTCCATAAGCGAGTAGAATATATAAAAAATTGACGCTTGGATGTAAGGGAAGCATAGCGTGGATGAACCATCATTCTTGTTCTTTGCGAAGATGCCATACTTATCATTTCGCTGAGATACTGGGGTTGGTTGTTCAAGAAAATTTTAGCGAGCATAGTTTATATTTGTATATGCTAATTAAAATATTTTATGCCTTTAAACATTTTCCTCTCATAATTTCCATGTCTTTATATACATATAGGAGCAAGTACGTGCGACCCAACGTGCATTTTATTTTTTATTGAAGCTTTAAGAACATTTAAGAGAATTCTAACACAACAGCACCAGTGGCGGATTGTAGTAAATAGACTGTATATTTTTTTTACGTGTTTTTACGAAGGCATAACTTGCCCCTTACACTATTTCATACAAAACCTGTATTCATAACCTTTTTAAATTTGCATTGTTTCTTCCATATTCGTAGGACACTTATGGACGTATGTTAAATCCGAAGAAGTGGTGAGTGAATATTTAAAGGATTTTCAAAAAGCGTTCTAACTCATGTCCAATTAACAATTAAGGCAATTATCATATTAAGGACCTAACTCTTTCGGTGCTGCCTGTAGAGCTTCAACTTCTCTTCCGTTTATTTATCGCATCGCGCCATTCTTTGTGACTACGTCTATGTCTATATACTAACCTATCTTCCTTCCTGTCCTTAAATTGGGCCAACTTATCCAGCAAATTATAAAGTTTTCTGCTAATTGTTGAGTTGTATAGTTTCGCTAATAGCTGAGGCGAGGTATGAGTATTATCGTCCTTCTCCTTCAGAGTGTGTTTAAGTGAGTTACTTATTAACTTCTCCGTGTGCATTGCCCTTTGGCCCTTTTTAATTATGTTTATGTTCATGATGAAGATGATGACGACGAACTACTCCTGGAGCGCTGTAGGTTGAATGAATTCTTTTACTCCGACGACCGGATGACAAGATGCTTCCTTTATTATTTTCTTTGCTTTTTAGAGAAAACAAAAGCAGAAAAATGGAGGAAACGCAGAGCCTTGCTGTTTTATCATTCGGTTCAATGGTGGTCCTACTATGCTCACTCTTATGCGGCGATGTCTATATGGCCCAATGAACTTTAAACCATGAATCGTGATAGTACATTGAGGCAGGTTAGTACTTTACTACTTGGAGAGGGATGGGTTCCAAGGTCCAAAGTACAATGATCTTTTATTTACTCAACGTGTGTACTGTGTATCCATCTCGAGGCTCTAGAATTTGGGAATTCAGAATCTGTTGTGCACGTTTGTTTGGATTCCACTTTGGTTTAGTTTTGGCCTTATGGATGGATAGTTTGTTGTTGTTTTCTTAGAATTCCCTTGTGATTCGCTTCAAGCCATCTAAGTAAGTTGAATGTTTAATTTTGGTGGTTGCATATTGATGAAAGCAAAGGAGTTTTAGTCGGTCGATTAAATTAAGACAAATATTAACATGAATTCTAGAAACGTTCTTTTGTTTTTATTGTTGCTGATGGTGAAGTTGAGGTGCTCGAACTCTATTTAAAACTTTTGTTTCACTAATTACCTACCTGATTGCAGAACATTCTAGACGAGTAGTTTATAATTTTGTAATGTTTGTTAGGTATTATTTATTTGAAAGAACATAGATTTAAGTTGCCTAAAGCTGAGATATCAAACTTTTTTTATGGGTATGGATAATTATTGGATAGGTCGAATTGCTTATTTTTGGTAGAGTAAGGTTAAGCTACAAGAGGTGATAGCCTCACTCGGATCTCAATTTTTATTGAGCTCCCCTGGATAAAAGTTTGATAGAGGTAAAGGAAGAAAATGGAATGAATTTCCTTAGTGGCTTGATCAGGACATTCTCCCCATTCATTGAAGAAGTATTAAGTCTGGACTAGGCAATGACTTCTTCCCCGGCTCCTTTCACCCTTTGAGTAGGTCAGATTGTATATGCTGAACTTAGCGTCACATTCGTGCAAAGATCACAATCATTCTTACCTTTTGCTGCTTCCAGATTATGAACAAATCCGTTGGCGAGCGAGGTGCTTGGTTCAATTTGGAATGTGTGTGGAGGGGAGGCTTAGATTAGGAGCAGCCAAACCGGCCAACGTGGCGCTACAATAAGCAGATAGGAGGAAAAGATTTATGATTGTTTTCACCACTATACATTACATATACTAAGGTCACTTTTTAAAAAACAGAACATTATTTTTCTACCTAAGTTGATCCTTCCACGGCTAATCCATGACTCCTGAATAAGTGCTGTGTCTATATTGTGTAAGGTGACAAAGGCTATCTGCCATTGCTCTGTGGTTGAACATGATTCTGGCATCTTGACTGTTTTTTGAAGGTGCTTATTGCATTACCATATAACGAGTTTTTGTCATAAGTCCTCTTTCTTTGACTGCTTCCGTCAATTTTTTCGACCCTTAAGTGCTTAGGAGCTTTCACCAATCGCACCTTAGAACTACTATCTACAGTCAATTTAGAAGTAAGGGACCTTTGGGTCAATATGTTTTTCTTTTATGTTCATTATTAGGAGCAACTTTATATTTAAATACAGAGTTTTTGGTACTTTTCAAAATGCCAAAGAAAAACAATACGCTGTGATGAGTGGACTGAATTTGTAAATAAAGATGTTTTATCAATGCTGACAAAAGTTGGGCAATATGGAACGTATTACCCTTCCATTTAAATCTCCTATATCTTATCATAATAATATTCTTTTTCAAGATCTAAAATAAAATTATATAAATATGAAAAAAGTTCCTGAGTCCACTTGTTACAGTTTATTTAAACGCGTGTAATGAATAGTCTGTTGTGCTCCACTTTAACTCGATTAAATCTCTTTCGAGTACTGTTACAAAAGAGAAATCAGTTTTTTTATAATTTTTTCTTGATCCCATTAAGACATCCTTCACTTTTTACTGCCGGAACCCATTAAGAGTTTATGGTTTATAAAAATATTTTCAAATCTTTCAATGGGCTTATCTTTGTTGATAAGTTTCACATAGAGCAAAAATATCAAAATGATGTAGTAATGATGAATGAAATCAATTAAAAGTAATTTATTTCCTAGTCCCGGTATATTATATGCAATAACACTCAAAGAAAAAATATTAGTATTCAAATTTGTAACATTTTGGCGATATCATTAATCATCATACTGTACTATTTTCTCAGTTTCGTAAATAATTTATTTAATTTATAATTTTACTTTATTTAAAACGTTCACTTATTTATTTCACAAAATTAAGCACTTTACTTTTCACTTACGACTAACTTTATTCAATCACGATTAAAAAACAAACTGTGTTGCTCCTGGTCAAACCTTGCCTTTTATACTTGTTTGACAAACTCTGAAAATTGGTAGAATGTTCTGGTATCTGTTTCTAGAGCTTTCGCAGGGGAAATTTCCCATAATTTCTCTTCCTAAAGCTTTAAGTTTGACATTTAGAATCAAAGCTCTAAAGATTCATTCGAGAGTCGTTTTAGTCAATTCGAGAGTCGTTATAATAAGTTAAGGGTTTGTGCGCATTACGACCTTAAGCTCTATTGCGCCCGTTTGTTTGTTTGCTATTAGTCAATAAGGTTTTCACCTCAAAAAAAATTCAACAGTTTTGAAACTTGGCGCACATATTAAGAATGTTGTAATGATGAATCCAAGGTGAACTCTATCGGCAGGAACGTGCAACATTTTTATTTTATCGTTTTTCATGTTTATATTAGAAATTACTTGTCTTATCAAACAATTTTCCGAGAACAAAAGAAAGCTTATGAAATCCTCTACAAAATTGATTGTGAGCTAATTTTCCGTATCCAAATAACTTTGAAACTATTTATAAAAGATAATTTATTGGTTTTGTGCGTTATTAATCAATTTTTATTAGATGAAAAATGCAATATTTGTTGTGAATAAGTATTTAATGTTAATCATATCGTTTTTAATTTATTGTTCACAAAAAAAAAATAAAAAAAAGTTGGGTACCCCCAGGATTCGAAGCCTGAACCCTTCGGTTGGATACTGGCGCATCGATCAACAGATTCCAATCAACACAAATTGTTGCTATGAAAGTTTTTGACGTACACACTAACAAATTGATCGACAAACGACAATGTTAACAAACAATGTTGATCAGCATAGTGTGGACCCTCTTTAAGATAAACACGAAAAACGAAAAAATAAAAATGTTGCACGTTCCTGTCGATAGAGCTCGCCTCAGATTCATGGGGACTTTTTAACACTTCACCACCATTCTTAATTAGTGGGTCAAGTTTCAAAACTGTTAAATTTTTTTTAGGTGATTTTATTTTTTCCCTTCATTATATTGATCGTTATAGTTCAAATGTCTAACTGAAAAATAATTTTACCTTTTACTCATACGTCATACATCAGAAGAAGAATAAGAGCACTTCAAATTATTAAGTCTTTAAATAGTTAACTTTCTAAGTCTTAAGCATACATTTCTTATAATTTATACAAAACAATTCATGGAATTATTTATTTGAGTCCTAATTAAATAACATCCAAAATTACTTTTCTTAGAAATTTTTAAGCCTAAAGAAATACACATATACGAAATGGAAAATAATACAAATATTTCAGTCTCTATTACCAAAAAATATGTATTTATGCTTAGGAATTGACATTTTGACTGAGCTAAGGATTTAAACTGAAGAGCAACCTCCTTTCTTTGACCTTATAGCCTTAGTAAAATTCAAATTAATTTACACAATCTAAAATGTTTTAAAATATTCATTGATTATTATGTTGGTTTAAGTCCTCATATTATATGTACTCGTATGTAGCATACGTAAACGTATAACCATTTTAAAGCTCAATCATACACTGCAAGAATTAAGTTAAACCCATTCAAATTCCCAACGAACTAACTAACGAGTTAATTAAATTTCCAAAATTTATTAACAGCCTCATGAGGTATTATATTAAAACATACGGCCAATGAGTGTTCCTTTACCCAACCCTAGCCCACAGCCAGCATGAGAAGTGCTCTACATTTAATCTTGCCAATGATTAATGAATTAATCACTACTTATTCACTCCAAAAGAAAGCTGTTTCGTAAAAAAAGATATCGTCCTGAAGAACCCCATGCTTATACTTCCGACAACGGACAACGATAGCCCCGTTGGCATTGTAGCTTACGAGGTAATTTGGAAAATTTAAATTAAATTTTATCCTAGGAAAATGTACCTTATATCAACGAGTGTTGATACTTAATCCTGCAAGCCGCGGGCGGCGGCGGCGGAGGGATCGGTGCCACGTAGTGTTTGTGCAGTAAATTGCAATAAGAGAGGTGGCAGATTTAAGTGGGGTATTATCCCATTTTAAGTCTTTTGTATTCTTTTTGTGTCACACTGTTATTCATCCTGATTATGTCTGTCATTATTGTTAGGATGACATACAACTATCTCATCGAATCATCACACAGACTTTAATGCACACTACTTGAGTAGGTACCAATGACAACGCAAACAAAAAATAATTTGTAAAATAACTTCAGGGTCGGATTACGGATTGGCTTATGGTAATGCTTATTGTAAGTCTATGAAAGTATAAATTATAATAAATTGAATTAAAGTTTGGGGTATAGTTAATATTTTTACTATATATGTATGTAGGCAGGTAGGTACTTGATAATTCTTTTCAAAATTTTCCTGCATTTAACCATATTTTCTGCTAATTTATATCTACCCCTAACTGCATTGGCCACGAGACGAAACAAGATGAGTGTTGAAGCTACTTGCTTCTACAAAATACTTTTCACTCACATTATTTATCTAGCATACTTTTATTTTATTGTATTTTCTTGTCATTTGTTTAATTTATAATTTTCATTCTAATTAGTTTTTTTGTATAAAATAGTTTAGTTTTTAAATATTGTTAAATAAAGAATCATTCTATAAAAATACAGTCCACTACTCAATTCAACATTTTGGTCCTTCTACGCCAAATATATAAATTATATAATAACATACATTTCGCTTGAAAATACAATTCAAGCTAACATTTTCTCGAAGCTTCTTCTGGAAACGCTTATCCCCTGACGATGAGCACCTCTGCAAAACGAAATGTTGCTCGCAATGCAATTAAAAGGTCTTTGGTTCATAGCAAAAAGGCCGAAACTTTGGATGCTGCTGAATTGGATTCCTGCATTTCCATTCTCATGGAGCAATGGATTAAATTCGATCTCGCTCAAGAAGCAGTGGAGTCAACATGTTCTGAAAAAACAATATTGGATGAGGAAGTAGCAAGAGATCAAGGAGAACAATGGTATCGAGAAGCACTAACAAATTTTACTCGTGCTTCCAACACCGTAAAAGCAACAACAACAAACAGTGTTAGAGAAGACCAGCTACCACGCGCTGTTCGAGCGGACATTCATCTTCCTCCTATGCGCCTACCCACGTTTGATGGGAATCCAAAGGAATGGAAACCTTTCGAAGATCAATTCAGTTCCTTTGTTCATGGTGAGGTCTCACTTTCTAGTGCTCAAAAACTACACTTTTTGCTATCTAGCCTGCAAGGACCTGCTCTCCAGGTGGTCAAAGGATTTCGCATAACCAACAACAACTACGACGAAGTTTGGGAACTCCTGAAAAAGCGCTACGATGCGGAACGCATCATAGTAGATTCACATTTCCAAGCCTTTTTTGCATTAAAGAAGATAGAAAATGAATCCTCTACAGCAATCAAAACCCTCATCGACGAGATTCAAGAACATTTTAGATCCTTTAAAGCACTAGGAAGACCCGTTACAAATTGGGACGATTGGTTAGTACATCTAACCATAAGTAAACTTGACATCGAAACCCATAAACAATGGGAGCTGTCACAAAGCGACAACAAAATAGCTGACTTCGAGACTCTCATTACTTTCCTTGAGACTAGATGCCGATCGTTAGATGCAATCAATTCTCACCAGCTCATTGGAAAACCTCAACAAGGAAAAAGTAAACAGAAACCATCTAATTCTTTTCACATCGGAACAACTGAAAAACGTCAAGGTTTTCAGAAAAGCAAATGCCCATTTTGCTCAGATAAACACCTTATATATAGCTGTGACAAATTTCGTGCTTTAGACGAGTCTCATTCGCTCAATACAATAAATTATGCGTCAATTGCCTGGGAATGGGTCACAACTTAAGAGATTGCCCAAGCACTAACACCTGCCGAGTCTGTTATCTGCGCCACCACACAATGTTACATAGCGGACAACAAATCTCCAATGCCCATCTCAGTCAACTCCAAATTCCACACCTTCGTACGCTTCGCATTCAAATCATCACGTTTTATTGGGAACTGCTTTGGTTCAAGTCATGGACAGGTCTCAAAGATACCAGCTAGCTAGGTTACTTTTTGACAATGGGTCTCATGCTTTCTTCATCAGCGAGAGCTGTGTCCAACGTCTGCAACTAAAGCGAAGGTCATCAACAACAGCAATTGAAGGAATAGGAGCTACAGCAGCTGGGTCTTCGAAAGGTGAAGTGCGACTTACCTTGTCTTCAGCTGATAGAAGTTTCACAACAACAATTAATGCTCAAATTTTGAACAAAATTACAAGCAATCTTCCACCAGTAAAAATTCAAGATTTCAACTGGCCTCATATCAATGGTCTTAAACTGGCAGATCCCTACTTCCACACACCCGCTGCAATTGATGTTCTACTAGGATCGGATGAGCTAGGACAGTTTCTTTATGCTGGACTAATCAAAGGCCCTATCGGTACTCCTATCGCCCAGAACTCTGCTCTAGGATGGGTTCTTCAAGGGAAAATCGAAGATTCAACGCCTTCGATTAACACATTGTCTTCAATTTGTTTGTATAGCGACACTGCTCTGACGAAAGCTGTTTCTAAATTCTGGGAAGTAGAATCACTACCTGATAAAAAACACCTTACTATCGAGGAGAAGTTGTGTGAGAAATTTTTCGAAGACACTCATTATCGACAGAAAGATGGCCGTTATGTTGTCCAACTACCATTCAGGCCTGAATGTCCTTTGGGGAACTCACGCAATGCTGCCGTACGTGCTCTACTTCGAATGGAAAAGGTTTTTGTTAAAGATCCAGATCTCTTCAACCAGTACAAGGATTTCATTCATGAATTCCTTCAACTAGGACATATGGAAGAAGTTCACGAACCACCAACACCAGGTAAGCACTACTACATGCCACATCGAGCTGTTATCAAAGACACAAGTACGACAACTAAGCTGCGAGTTGTTTTCAACGCATCTTGCCGTACCAATTCTGGATTTTCACTTAACGACTCACAGATGATAGGACCTCAGCTGCAACCAGATTTGTTCACAACACTGCTTCGATTCCGTACACACCGATTTGCTATTTGTGGTGACATAGCCAAAATGTACCGTCAAGTACTCGTAGACAAGAAGCACATCGACTACCAAAGAATTGTTTGGCGTGATTCTCCTGCTGAAAACATAAAAGACTACAGGCTGCTAACAGTGACTTACGGAGTTGCGTCGTCTTCGCACCTTGCTGTGAAATGCCTTCAACAAGCTGCAAAGGATCAAGGTCAATCTTTATCAACAGAAGTCATACTGCGTGATTTCTATATGGACGACTTATTAACAGGCTGTTATGAAGAAGCTGATTTGTGTCACCTACAAGAAGAAATAACAAAAATCCTTAGTCAGAGTGGATTCAACCTCCGAAAGTGGTCTTCAAACTCGTCAACACTCATGCAAACCATTCCAGAGGTTCAACGAGAAATCATTCAGTCTTTGGACTTATCTGATGCAAATAGCGTTCGAACACTTGGTCTTCAATGGGATCCTTCATCTGATCATCTTCTATTCCCTGTTCAGGTTCATGAAATAGATAAAACAAACATAACTAAACGTCTACTCCTTTCAGACACAGCGAAGCTATTCGATCCTCTGGGGTTACTTTCTCCAAGCACAATCATACCAAAAATGTTGTTTCAAAGTCTATGGAGACCAAAAGTAGACTGGGATGAAACTGTGCCTCAAGATCTTAAACAAAAATGGTTGAATTATAGGGACCGAATCACTTCCCTTGCAGAAATCAAACTTCCGAGGTGGGTCGGTACAGGGATTCCAAACGCTGTCACAGATTTACATGGCTTTGCAGACGCCTCTCAGTCTGCTTATGCTGCTGCCGTTTATGCTAGAACAATCGCTCCTGATGGGAACATCTCTGTATGTTTATTTACTGCAAAGACAAGGGTCGCTCCGCTGAAATCAAACACACTGTCACTCCCACGCTTGGAGCTGTGTGGAGCTCTACTGTTATCTCAATTGATTGGACACGTCAAAACCGTTATGAAATCCAATATTACAAAGGTTTATGGATGGACAGACTCGACAGTGGCACTTGCATGGATTCGTCAACAGCCTGGAAAATGGTGCACGTTCGTTGCTAACCGTGTTTCTAAATCTGGATCAACGAGCGGAATCCATTAATCTGTTTAGCAGTTTTGAAGTGCCAGTCATATGGGAATTAGCTGATCGCTACTTAAATATAAAGAAGCTCATGCGTGTTACTGCCTATATACTGAGATATATCAGTAAAATTCGACAAGCAGTTAAGATTCGTAAAAAGCAATTAGTTACTCCTCTACACTATAAAACAAATCTTCAACCTGATGAATTGGAAGAAGCATTCAACATTTGGATTAAAATCACCCAAAGACATCACTTTGCTAATGACATAAAATGTCTTCTATACAAGAAACCTATCAAGCAATCAAGCAAACTTATAAGTCTTAATATCTTTCTTGATAATAAAGGACTGATCAGAGTTGGCGGAAGGTTAGCTAAATCAACCTTAGAATTTAACCAAAAACATCCAATTGTTCTTCATTCTTCATCAAGACTTGCATACCTTATTTGCGATTACATACACTACCGCACGACATTACATGGTGGTCCTCAAGCAATGCTTGTGACACTTCAGAGTCGTTTTTGGGTCATTGGAGCTCGTAAAGTTCTGCGTAAGGTATACAGGAAGTGTGTCAAATGCCGTAGACACACTGCGATTGTCCAGCAGCAATTAATGGGTGACCTACCAAGATCTCGAGTCGAAGCATGTCGACCTTTTCTTCGCACCGGAGTGGACTTTGCTGGCCCAGTTTCACTTCGATTTTCGAAAGGAATTGGATCAAAATCGGTTAAGGGTTATATAGCCATTTTTATATGCAAGTCAACAGGAGCTATGCATATTGAACTCGCAAGCGATTTATCATCATCAACATTTATAGCTGTGTTCAAACGTTTTGTATCTCGCCGTGGTCACTGTAAAGAACTTTATAGTGATAATGGAACCAACTTCATCGGTGCTGATAAGGAATTGAAAATTCTTTTCGATCACGCAATCAAAGATGAACATCTAGCAAAATACTTAGCAGACGATGGTACTACCTGGCATTTCAACCCTCCAGCTGCTCCTCACATGGGCGGTTATTGGGAAGCTGCTGTCAAGCGCGTCAAACTTCATCTTCGTCGCATACAGGGAGAAAATCTGTTGACTTTCGAAGAATTCTACACGCTGTTGACAGAAATTGAAGCCTGTGTCAACTCAAGACCACTTTGCCCTAGTTCTTCAGATATGGATGACTATGAAGCATTAACACCTGGACATTACTTAATAGGCGAGCCATTAAAAATTATACCTGAACCTGCCATCAATAATTTCAGAGGAAGCTTGTTGACTAGATGGCGACTTATCTCAAGTTTGAGAGAACAATTTTGGAAGAGATGGAGTGATGAGTATTTGTTACATCTTCAACAGCGCTCAAAATGGAATCGAAAAACTCCTAACTTCAATATAGGATATTTAATTGTCTTACGGGACGAGAAGTTACCCCCAACAAAATGGAAGCTTGGAAGAATAATTAAAGTGCATCCTGGATCTGACGGGAAGGTTCGTGTTGTTTCAATCAAGACAGCTGATGGAGAATTTATGCGTCCTATAGTGAAAATAGCCCAACTTATTTCTATCACAGATGACTTATAAGATAAATATTCAAAAAGAATTTGATTTCACTATCCGTTCAAGGCGGGCGGAGTGTTGAAGCTACTTGCTTCTACAAAATACTTTTCACTCACATTATTTATCTAGCATACTTTTATTTTATTTTATTTTCTTGTCATTTGTTTAATTTATAATTTTCATTCTAATTAGTTTTTTTGTATAAAATAGTTTAGTTTTTAAATATTGTTAAATAAAGAATCATTCTATAAAAAAACAGTCCACTACTCAATTCAACAATGAGTCTTTTCTAAGACTCGTCTCTGTCTTGTTAAAACCGAAAACTTTCACTATCGTTTTAGTTTTGTTTCCGGTATCGTATAAGGCTGTCCATGTCCAATATGCAACTTTAAGTTGCCGACAACTTTAAGTTGCTCTGAAGCTGTCCGCAACATCAGGCAATTTAAAGCTCTTTGCCCTTGCCCATTGGGAAACTTTTGCTGTCGGCAATTAAATCAGGCAAAATGGGATGTCAACATAGCGTATCCATTTGCATTTTTACTTACCATTTCCGCATACACGAGGACAGTGGACAAAGACAAATATCAACGCAAGAAATGCAAAATGCACTAAATATGAACGTCAAATTCCCAGAAGTAACTCGCAATCTGCCGAGACGAGGGTATAATAAAATAAATAAACTGGGTGGCGCAACAGCTCGAGGAGAACCAGGGCCTAGTGACTTACAACTCACAACCATTCCTGTGTGCGTGTTTGTTGGGCAGGAATGGAGGACGAGGGTATGCAATGAGGTAAAGTTTCCAGAAACTAACTTGCCCAGTTAGTGTCAGGCTTAGGTCGCATCTCAGTCGCATCGCGGATTATTTTAGTGCTTTTTTTGTAAGAAAAATATAGGGTAAGAGTCAAAATCTTGAAGCTGCAGAATATTTTCAGTGAATTTTTAATCTTTTCTGCCAAAGCTTCCGGAAAGCTTTTTGAGAGTAAATATAAAAAAGGAAGGATTTGAAAGGAGATACCGACATTAGTTTTGAAGTTCTGAATATCAAAATGGAAGGGAAAAATAGAGCCGGGTAATGCATTCCTCATTTGTGTTGTTCGGCTGAAAAAAGAATCTCGGTACTTTAGAGTACATCCGAAATTGGGCTCAAGAGTAAACTGATGCGCATTCCTGGAAGTGCGAGTATTACGGTTGAATTGTTTTAGGGGAGGAATGCAACTGGCAATTTCACTAGAACACTGTTTATAAAAAAAACGATAGAATAAGGAGAGACTTGAAACATTACGACGGTGTTCAAGAGATGCAAATGTTTCCGTTATATTACAGCTACCTATCATTTTAAGAGCTCTTTTTTGGATTCTATCTAAAAGGCTTAAATGGGTTATTGGAGCACCAGCCCCAATATGAGAATCTTATTCAAGTTTTGGATGAATGGAGGCTTTGTAGACTAAAGCCAGATCAGAAGGGAGAAAAATGTGTTGCATCTTTGAAGAAAACCTAAAAACTTCGCAGCGTTTTTGGCGACATTGAATATGTGTTCATTCCACAGAAGGTGAACTGAGATGCACATACCCAGAACTGTAAGCTGTTCAGTTTCTTCGATACAAGTACCACTCACGGATAGTGGCATTGGGGGTGGGTTCTGCTTCTAGAGACAGTGAGCAGCATTGTGTTTTTGAAGCAATAAATTCTACACGGTTTTTTATTCCCCACTGAACAATTCTATCAAGATCAGAATTTAATGATCTTATCATACGCTGCTGTTCCAATTCCACATCCGAAGGAGAAGGATGTAAATCAAGAAACGAATATGAAAAGCTGAGGGTGCTGCCATCGGCAAAATAATTTAATGGATTAGAAGTTTCAGACAAGCGATCATTTATGAAAATGAGAAAGAGAGATAGAATATCAGACTTAAACCCTCCAATAAAAATTGTATTGAACGGTCCGAAAGATAATTTCTAATCCAACGAAGAAGAGATTCATCAATACCAGTGCCAAACTCTATCAAACGCTTTTGAAATATCAAGTGCAACAACCTTACTTTCTCCAAAACGATGTAAAGATTTGTTCCACTGTTCGGTGAGATATACCATCAGATCACCAGTGGACCTATTGCTACGAAAGCCATACTGCCGCACAGTACACATATTGAAGGTAATATCATTAGCGTTTTCATTTTTGTTCAGTTCTGCGCATCCATCAAAATCAGTGAAAAATGGCGACTCTACGTGACCCCGACTAGTTAAACATCAAAATTTGTTGTGTGTTATGTGTTCATTTGTAACTTATTTATTCACAAACACAATGGTTTCAAGCTTTTTAGTGTTTATTAACATTTTTTTAGTGTTATTTAAATTATCCTTTTGTGTATGTTTTCTTCGTTGTTGTTGTAATACAGTGGAAGAGGTCACGTAAGGCTGCCATCTTGAATTTCTTTGACAGTTCTCATTTCGGACCACATGCGCAAGATAATACCTTAGATATCTGTACTGTGATACTGCCGGTCATTAAGAAGCTTTCGTTTTTCGAGATATTTCTTAAGCTGATAATATATCAGCGTTTCCATGACCTTGGAAAGAAGGGACGTAAGTGCTAGTTAGAGGGAGAAGAAGATTCGCCTTTTTTAGGCACAGGCTGGACAAATGCTGTTTTCCTTCCACTCGGAAAGAGACCTGTAGAGTAGGACAGATGGAAAAGCTTACGCAGTGGTTTTGCCAGCGTTGAAGAACACCTCTTCGGAACAATTGGAGGGATACTATCCGGGCCAGCAGATTTGTGTACATCAAGATCTTTTAGAACTCTAGCTACGGTACGAGTGCGAAAGAAGATTTGTCCCATAAAATCATTACCGGTCTCAAGTACAGGTGGAGTCATGACACTCTCTGGCAGCCAGCATTGAATTAACAGCAAACTGTGCTGTGCTGTGCTGGAAGCAAATTGGGTTTTTCTAGTGAGCAGACAGCAGGAGTATCGTTGAAGACCAGCGTTGAAACCGAAGACAAGGTAGAATTACGTACGATTTTTGCAAATGACCAGAAATTTTTACTACCTTTGGGACAACGTAGTATTTTATGCCTTAATTTCTGATCGTGCAAAAAGGAGTATTAAATGATTTCATCTGTTTGATGCTGGAATCGGAAGCAGAAGATTTCTTATTATATAATTCTGTTGGCTGCCTTCTCTTTACAATTGTAAAAATTATTTGCCCCTTCACAGTATTAATCTTAATGATATTTTAAAATAAATTTGTATATTTTGCGCGAGCTTAATAATAGGTACCCTAAAAATGTTCGAATAAATTGAGAGCGTTTAGGAAAGTAAGGGACGATGTAAAATCCGTTTTAGCGACAGCATATCATAGAATTTTTCAAACATTAGATTCTACGTGGTTCTCGATTCCACATTTGTTCCTTCCACCTGCGTGCGCCACTTATTACACTATCCTCCTCTACTGCGCGCGCGCCGTCCCACGAGGTTGTATTCAAAAACTTTCCGGGCCATATCATTGATGGGCATATTCGCTTAAGGTACCCAGTCCTTGACTTTTCACTATTGAGGCTAGGTCGTGTTGCTGTACAGCCCATATTCCTTATTGTTTCTTCTTCTCCATTCCCGATCTATGCAGACGGGACCAAAAATCACCCGGAGAATTTTCCTCTCGAAAAAGCCTAAAGCATTTCTCATCCACCGTTAATAGTGTCCAAGCTTCTGCACCATACATCAGGACCGGGATGATAAACGTCTAACACGGGGCCACTTAACCTGCTCGAGAGAAGGCTTTGCTTCTCAGTTGCCTTCTTAGCCCAAAGAAACAGCGATTGGCAAGAGTTCGTTTGATCTCAGTGCTGGTATCGTTTGCTAAGTTAATAGTGGATCCTAGGTAGACAATTTTTCTGACCACCTCAAAACAATAGCTGTATCTAGTGTTGACGTAAGAGAATTTTGAACTATTCTTTTAAGAACGATGCTGAAGAAATCATGACAGCTCGTCGTCTTGTCTAAAACCTTTTTTGACATCAAAGGTATCGATGAGGTCTTTGTCGGCGTTGATGCTTGATGGAGCAGCGTGCAATCTCTATGTTCATCCTGCACAAACGGACGAGTTTGGGAAGGATGCATACACTAGACATTACTCTTTATACATAGTTCGAATCAATTTATGCTGTCATACGCGGCCTTGAAATCAATGAAGAGGTGTTGGGTATCGCTATGAAACTCCTGGGTTTTTTCCTAGATCTGCCGTAGTGCGAATATTTGGTCGATGGTGGACTTTCTGGTTGTTGACGAATGGCTTCAGGCGTTCACAAAGTACGGGAGAAAATATCTTGTAGGTATGTGATGTTAAGAAGACTGATGCCTCTATAGCTTGTGCAGTCCAGAGAATCACCTTTCTTCAGGATCGGGCAAACAATGCTACAGTTGCATTCATCGGACATATGCTTTCCTCCGACCATATTTTTCAGATTAACTGTTGCTGGTGCCAGCCGCTTTGAATAGCACGGCTGCATGGCCATCAGCTACAGCAGCTGTATTGGACTTAAGTTTAGAAATGTATAGCTATCTTCACTTCGTCGAGATCGGGTGGACGGAACTTTTGGCCTACGTCGTCCAGGTTGAATGGTGCAATCTTCATGGCAGCGGGATTTGGTTCGTCATCGCCGTTTTACAATTTGCAGAAATGGTTTTTCCATTTCCTCAGCACCGACTCTGATTCAAACTTTCTCACAGTATTTCCGTGTTTTAACTTTGGTCTAATAATAATGCAAACCTCTACATGCATTTTAATTAATTATTGAAAGTTTAAATATAAATAATTTTAAAGAAGAATATTTGTGTGAAAATTTTCAACACAAGACATTGCTATTTGAATTCAGTGATTTGGTTTGATTTGAAATATATTAAAATGTCAATTGGGGGAGGTTTTCAGAAAAAAGCGATGCTATGTTTGTAGTTTTTACAGTACCTAGCTACCACTAATGAAGAGAAAATCTATAAAGGCTTAAAGTTAGCTACACACATGTAATTTCCATTTAACTGAAAGATTTAAATAGTTATGAAAATAATTTTTAGTCATGTACAAATGTTTTAGCCAACGATGGCACTTAAATTTTCCCAGTATCAGTTTCATATTTAATGAAAAATCCGGCACTGAGAAAGATTCGAAATGGGTGACAAGAAGAAATTGATGTTTGTGTTCCTCATGACTTGATGATCTTAATTACGTGCACTAGTTGAAGTAGAAATCTCAATCCCAACTGTATCGACCCAGTAACTCCATTCTCCATCGCGTACCTTTATGATGACTTTACAATGAGGTGTTTTCTGAATTACATGTTAATTTCCAGTCTATTAGAACATCCAGAAGGATGAAAAAATCGCTTCACTCATGCAATAGGGTTGCTGTGAGATGTATTCATAAAAGCAGATTACAACTGAATACATAATCCTGTTGAATAGTTAATCGTCCTTAGATCTAATATCGACCTGCACTACCTCAAGCCCGCCGAACATTCCCTGTGCTATGCACATGAACTGGTGCACCATAGCTCTGAGTATGCATAACTCCTTGCCCTAGTTCGAAATCGTTTCACCCCTTCACGTGATGATTGTAAATGCCAAGCACGTCCGTATCCATATGAACCGACCATTATCCAGTCAGCAAACACCCTCGCCTCCTCCACATCCATACCAGCCCGCTTCTTCTTCTCTTCATAGGAAAACTCTCTCCGTGCAAAAGTTCACATGAACTGATCAAAACCCAGCCAACCTAGCAGAACCAGCAAGCAGCGTTTTCCTTACAGGAAGGATTACGGAATAACGTATTCGTCCTTGTCGACATCGTTGCCGACGTCGTCGTTGTCGTTGTCGTCGTCTTCGTTGTAGTAGTTGTCACTTTTGTCCTTGGTGCTACTTTTTTTCGCATAAATTTCAGGTAATAACAGGAATTCTCAACCCGGGCGGGTGATGGTCACTGGGCGTGTAATTATCTAATGTTGCACTAATTCGCATCAGCCCCAACTCGACTCGACTCTTTCGGGGTGTTCCCGGACAGCTTCTAGCTTTGGCATGGCTATCATTATCATCATCACCTCGCTCTCTAGGACCAGCCGGAGAAACATATTAAAATGCAAAAGGGATGACGACGTGTCGTCTCTTCGGTTGTTGGTTCTCTCCTTCACGAAGTTGGACACTGATTCATGGCACGTAATTTAAATTCAGCCCAGGATAGCAAATTAAGTATTTACATGAATAAATTATGTGCGTTATCCTGAGCTAGGAACTTTAAAATTTAACGGACAAAGTGGCCGAAATTAGATGCACAAAAAAATTATATTTCGGGTAATGGCTGGTTAATGTTTGGTTGGTGTAGTTTGTTATGGTCTGGAGGTTAGAAAAAATCAAAATAAATTTACTCAGAGGTGAAGTTAAGGTATCATATCAGTATTAAATCAAAGTTCTTCGGTACAATTCAATAATTACGGGAACAAAACAAACAGTTTTACTAAAATCCGTTTTAATTATATTAAAAGGGAAGTACTTAATCCCTTATTGACCGCAAATTTTCGATAATTAATAAACACACAAGCAATTTTGGTTTAACGATTAATGTATTTATTAACAATAATTATCAATTGCATTTCGAGCTCATAATTGTGTGCTCATCTTCAGCGAGGGCTTAGTAGACACTAAATTAGAAAAATTATCAAAGAGATAAAGCAAGGTACAACAAATGAAAAAAAGTAAAGCTAAGAGCAGACGGTATATGTAAGCCTCAAACGTTTGCGACTGTGACGTCATTTTTACGTCATCATTTGCTACTTTTGACCGCACATCGTCTGAACACCCTTTTGGGACAGTCCCCACATGCTCGCAAACAATTTGCGGATCATGTGCGACACCCAGCTCACATATTAGTTTGCGACTTTTTTCCATATCGTGTGAACACTCTCGCATATTATTTGTGACAGTTTTCGGTAATGTGCGAGCATTTGCGATCGTCCCAGGTATTTGCGATGGCCTAAAAAAAAGTCATTGCATTCCCACACATTTGCGAACATTTGTATGAATTTTCAAACGGTTATATTATATTTCTCCAGGTATTTTTTTTTTTTTTTTCAAATAAATTGGTATATTTATTCTGAAGTATTTTCACTCTCCACTTTTCCTTCGAAATTATTTTTGAATCTTTCAAATACATTCATTCATCTTTGAGAAAGCATTAGTTAGGGGTTAGCCTTAGTCTTAAACTGCCTTATTTGAAAATATGCTAAATTCATAAATTTCAAATGAGGATTTCTTAGAGAGAAATAGGAATGGATTGTAGAGTGGGTTCCGTTAAGTCTTTTTTCTTCTTTTCTAAATTTGTTTGTTCAAAGTCATCAGTTAACATCATTAGTGGCAAGAGTACGATAACGTAGGATCCAAGAAGTTTTTTGTAGAACAGTTTAATGCAAGTATTTTTTACCATAGGAGGGGGTCTATCCAGCCCCGTTTGGGCGGGAGGGGCAATTTCATAAAAAAAGTACCAAAAATAATACTTAAAATTAAGTACATACCTTTTTTTAAAGTCAATACTCTGTCCTATTGGCTAGTTTTTGAAAAAAGTGCAATCTATACATAGTTTTTAAAAAAACTAATTTTAAACTCAAAATTTGCGAAAAAAAAACACATAAAAAAGGTTTAAAGTGTAATTTCTCAAAATTGTAAAATTATATATAATTTTTTTTCTGAAATTCGTTTCTCTAATTGATTCTTAATCAAAAACTGAAGACTAGATGATTCTATGTCCGATAGCTACTATAATCCAGTCAACGAAGGAAAAATAAATGCAATAAATCATGCTCTCTGGGTTATTATTTTATGTGGTAGGGGTGACCTCCAGGGATAACATACTAACAGTCAATTTCTTCACAGACTACTAACGTTAATACCGGTATTAGTCTAAAAGTTGATACTCAAATCAAGGTTAAGAAAGATACAGGCGCTGTAGAAAACTCAAAAATTTGTAAAACAATGTTATTGTCTAACAAAATCAATGGCTTTTGATCACTTTACTCAAAAATAACAGAAAAAGTAAGTATATAATGATTCATGGTCATTTCAGGGACAGCATGAGATCGAGTTGGGGTGTGAAGAAGATGGCTGTGTTTAAAATGCCCTTATTTAACTTTTTTGATACAGTGTTTATTTTCATATGAGAAACACTGTTTCTTTAAAGGTAAAAAGTACACAGAATTTTTCCAAGTTATTGGCGAATACTTTATGTGATAGTTTTTGGGCATATCCTAAGAAATCAATTATATAAAAGGGAGGGTTTATTTCCCCCTCTTTTTATAAGGGGGGATAAGCTCCCAAAACATTGAATTAAAGTAGAAAAATAGGTGCAGGGAACTAAGTCCCCGGGAACCAAGTCCACCGAGGGACTTAGTTCTCATTTAATGGGAACTAAGTCCACTTCAGCAAAGTGAACTTAGTTCTCATAGAAGGTGGGAACTAAATTCCTCAAAAACTGAGTGGTTTTACTTCCCTTTAAATGTGAATTAAGTTCCCACTTCCAAGTAAAAAAATTAATCTTATTAATAAAACAGAAATACTTTTCACAATATTGTTGGATATATATATAGGATAAATTCAAAGTTTCTTTAAATCCAGATTCTCTAAATGCAAAAGATACTTTGCATACACCCAGCCTCACACATACCCCAAATCCTATAGTGAGCCCAAGCAGGGGGGCAGCATGCCCCCCCATACATACCTCACTGTTTATTCGCCGTAAGGCTTTGTCTTACCACAATACAGTGCTAGCACCCAGCATTACGTCGAATAAACAGTGAAGTATGTATGGGGGGGCATGCTGCCCCCCTGCAACCCCCCTGCTTGGGCTCATTATAGGATTTGGGGTAAGTGCGAGGCTGGGTGAATGCAAAGGCTTTCACGCAATTTTGAATGCTTGTAATTTTTATCGTTGAAAGTTAGTTCCCTCTTCATATTTCAAAATGTGTACTTAGTTCTCATAAAGAAGTGGACTACTTTCTCACCTTACCTGGGAACTAAGTCCACTTCGTTAAAGTGGATTTAGTTCCCATTAAATGAGAACTAAGTCCCTCGGTGGACTTGGTTCCCGGGGACTTAGTTCCCTGCACCGAAAAATAGCTATTTAAAAACAACGGAAATACTAAGAATTTATTGCGACCGATGTTTGGGAAAACTCTGCGGGTGAGTTCTTCCTTCGATGATGTAAATTCACAAAAATTCGGTGGGATCAGGCCAGTTGAAGAATCCACCGGAATCCAACCATTTCCAATTGCCAGCAATTGTTTTAAAAAATCATCAGCTCATGGATCGTTCTGCAACGCAACTCGCATATTCGTCGTCAACTGCAGCGATGTTGGATTTAGATCGTATTGCCCCTAAATCAACACAATGATGAATGTTTTGCCTGTTCCATCAGGCTCATCGAAGCAATATATGACACGTGTTCCGTCATCAACCGCCTTCATCAGTGTGTCGTAAACCTTCTTTTGCTGTAGTAGTAGTGTCAAAGCGTCCCGATCAAAATCTTGCTCACGCTGCAATTCTCTGTTAAACACTCGTGCATCGAACCATTAGGGGATGTCATTCTGAATTGACTAATATAAGCCGACACATGTCTTCGATCAATTTAATCGCAAATCACGAAAAATGTGATTTTTTGGTTGCAACATGCAAAGCTGAGCATAATGAAGATTTTGACACTCATAAATCACTAATAACTCTTAAATATCAATTATTTGATCGAGAGAAAATATAAGTTGCCATCAACAAATCACAATTTGATCCAAATATTCCTCAGTTGTATATCATGTAGAATTTGCAAAAAGGGGTTTGTGATCAGCACTTTTATTTCATTCGCGATGATGATGGCGAACAATGTACGAACTTTAGTCGCAAGCGCAGAAACTATAGCATTGGCGAGCGTTACGTCGCAATTAATATCGTTAGCAAGCAAACTCTTTCGCTAACACCCTTCTCGAAATGTGACACATAGCAACCATCAACAATTTACAAGTTCTCGAATGAAGTTTGATCATGGACAATGTACTACAGTGACCGCACTATATTGAGACAAAACCGTTTCGTATCAATCGTTAGTTTAAAATTATTATCGGATAAACTACTCAGATGTGAAACGAAAGTCTGACAGCTGGAGCGTCATCTGTTGGAAATTCCATTTTCATGAGGGACAAAATTATCGGATTGTCAATTTTGTAAAGTTTGTCATTCCTTGGAAAGCTTTTTTCTTCCCATACAAAATCGAATTTTGGTATGTAAAGGGTCCGCCAAATAACTTTTTTTTTTGAAAATGCTACATGTGGTATACTATGTGTAGCTTCGGCTGTGTGGCACGTAGCTCCATCTTGTTGAAAGCAAATGTTGCCAATATCCTCCTCTTCAATTTTTGTGAACAAAAATTCGTTCAACATGGCCCGATAACGATCGCCATTGACTGTAACGGCCACTCGAAGAAAAATGGCCCAATTATGCCTCTGGACCAAAATCCGCACCCAACAGTGACTCGTTTTGGGTGTATTGGCTTTTCAATGGTGTGCGGGTTTTCTGTGCCCCAAATGCAACAATTTTGCTTTTTTTTATAATTTGCGCGCACTAAAGGGATTTTGTCTACCCTTAATATGATGAGACACAGTGCGAGCGATCAGGAAAATAGGGAAGGATTCAAGAGGAGATACCGATGCACATTGGTTTTAAAGCTCTGAATATCAAAATGGAAGGGAAAAACAGAGCCTGGTAAAGCATTCCACATTCGTGTTGTACGGCTAAAGAAAGAATCTCTGTACTTGACAGTACGTCCGAAGTTGGGCTCAAGGGTAAATTGATGGGCATTCCTAAAAGCGCGAGTATTACGGTTGAATTGTTTAAGGGGAGGAATGCAACTGGCTATTTCACTAGAACATTGCTTGTAAAAATAGCGATAAAATAATGAGAAACATGAAACATGGCGGCGATGTTTCAGAGTTGTGATTGTTTGAGTAATAGATCTATCACCTATCATTTTTAAGGCTCTATTTTGTATTCTATCTAAGAGATTCAAGTGAGTTATAGGAGCACCTGCCCAAATGAAGGAGTTATACTCAAGCTTGGGTCGGATGAAGGCCTTGTAGATTATAGCCAGATCAGAAGGGGAAAATAATTTCTTACATGTTCGGAGAAAACCTAAACACTTTGCAGCATTTTTGGCGACATTGAATATGTGATCGTTCCACAAAAGGTGATCTGTGATACACATACCCAGGACTGAAAGCTGGTCAGTTTCCTCGATGCAAGTACCGCTCATGGATAGTAGCATTGAGGGTGGGTTCTGCCTCAGTGACAGCAGACAGCATTGGGTTTTTGAATCATTAAATTCAACACGGTTTTTAATTCCCCACTGGACAATGCTGTCAAGATCAGAATTTAATGAGCTTATCATACGGTGCCGTTGAAGTTCCACATCCGAAGGACAGGGATGTGAATCTAGAAACGAATATGAAAAGCTGAGGGTGCTATCGTCAGCAAAACAATTTAATGGATTAGAAGTTTCAGACAAGAGGTCATTAATGAAAATGAGAAAGAGAGTCGGAGACAAAACGGAGCCCTGGGGCACACCAGCATTTATTTTATGAATATCAGACTTTTAACCATCCAAGACGACTTTTATTGAACGATCCGAAAGGTAGTTTCTAATCCAAAGAAGAAGAGATTCATCGATACCAAAAGCACGCATTTTCGATAAGAGAGCTTGATGCCAAACTCTATCAAATGTCTTTGAAATATCAAGTGCAATAATCTTAATTTCTCCAAAACGATGTAAAGATTTGTTCCACTGTTCGGTGAGATATACTTGTTTACATACCCGCCAAGATCAAAATGAGCTTCATTTGAAAAGATGATTTTTTTGGCAAAATTGGCATCTTCTCTAAGTCGATCGCAGGCCCACTTAGCGAGGCAGCCATTTGAATGAAATTATTTTCCATTATTAACCGGAAAGGTTGTACTTTCAAATAAAAAGAAATTTGAGAAAATATTCAGTAGTTTTTCTTATAGCATTTTCAAAAAAAAAAGTTATTTGGCGGACCCTATATATTCTCACTTGAGATTATGATATTTCTTGTTTTCACGTTTTTCCGACTTTTAGTTCGAAATTTACAGTTTTCGTGTTTCAGTCTGGCTCAATACGAATAAAAAAAACCAATTCGATAATTTTTAGCAGAGTAATGCGTGCACGAACTCAACAGGAATTCATTATTATATTTTTTATATGAGAAGATATGAATTTTCGGGGTTTCACGATTTTTTTCTTTTCTGGTCAGAAGTTACAATTTCTGGCTACGTTGTGAGCTCTTGACCATAAGAGCAAGTACGCGTGACCCAGTCGTGCATTTTATTTAATCCGTTTTCAATATTCTATACTGTTTAATATGTAATTAATATTTTTGTTCAATTTCAAAGAAAAATAATTTATGTATGTATGTATGTACATTAGGGTGGTCCTTAAATTGGACATTGTCTTGGATAGCCCTCATTCGATTCAAAACATTGAAAAACAATTTCCCTAATTTTTTCAGATTTTTATTTCACCCCCCTGGTCTCCCTTTTTTCACTTCAAGGTACAAGTAATGGAGTTAGGGTGATTCTTATAACACGCAAAAAAAAAAAAGTCGGAACTTATAGATTAGATTCAGACGAAAAAAAAATCGTGTTGGAGGGGGGTCTATTCCCCCCCGTTCAGGCAGGAGGGGTAATTTTCTAAAAATTTGACCAAAAATAGAAAAAAAATTATTAAAAAACAATGGGACCACTTACAATGGCATGCTATAGCTTTTTTTAAAAGCCATGAATCCAGTCTCTAATATATTTTTTAAATCAAGTTTTTATTGTGAATAGTTTTTGAAAAAATAATTTTCAAACCTTAAAAATAAAAACAAAAATAATAGTTTTTTACGTTTGAAAATTATTTTTTTCAGAAACTATTTACAATAATAACTTGATTTAAGAAATATATTAATGACTGGATTCATGGCTTTAAAAAAAGCTATAGCATGCCATTGTAAGTGGTCCCGTTGTTTGTTAATATTTTGTTTCTATTTTTGGTCAAATTTTTAGAAAATTACCCTTCTCGCCTGAATGGGGGGAAAAAGACCCCCCCTCCGATACGATTTTTTTCATCTGTATCTAATCTATAAGTTCTGACTTCTTTTTTGCGTGTTTTAAGAATCACCCTAACTCCATTATTTGTACCTTGAAGTGAAAAAAGGGAGACCAGGGGGTGGAATAAAAATCTGAAAAAATTATGAAAATTTTTGTTCTCCATTTAGAGTCATTTGATGCCTATCCAAGTTGGATTTTCAAAAAAACCCAAAATAAGGACCACCCTAATGTACATTGTACATTGAACTGTTTCCATTTGGAATACATTTGAAAAGCATACGACACTATCGTACTTGATCGCTCATTTTAAAGTAATAAAATATTTTCTTACCAACCAGATGTATCGAACACCAAAGAATTTAACTTTTTACTTTTCATATTAAAAAAATTAATACCTAGTTATTTTCAGTTTCAAATAAAATAAATAAAATGTTATTTTTTTTATTTTATCTGCCTGATAAAATTTCATAGCATCAGATATATGTATGTTCTTCGATTGAAGTAATAACACGATTCCTATAGATCCGACATGGATTTCACTGACTTCAGCACATAAAAACTCCTTCACACTTCTATATGGAACACTTTCCCGGATTTTTACCAGTAAAAATCTACTGTCGTTTCCAGGTTTTATTTGATTGTTATAACCTCGTATAAGACATCGAGATAACACAACATAACATACAAATAATAATAAACGCGTAAAACCAATGTTCTACCATTAAAGACACATTCCCAAAGCTATTTCATTAAATCCCTGAATTTCGATTTTCCCAAAAAAAAAAAGAAGAAACAAACCAACAGCGCCATCTGCAAATAATCGAGCAAAATGTATATAAAACGTCTGGTTTGACCTGACTATGACTGTCAAAAAAAAAAAAATGAAAAGAAAAAAATAGACTGGGTAGGGTGTTTCCTCTCTTTGATTTCAATGATGCGAGTCCCGTCTGGAATATGAATCCCGATTACGAAATGATGTTTGCTTTTTTTTGTATCTTTGTTGAATATTTTTCGAAAAACTGTTTCTCTTCAAAATTTCATCTAAGGCTAATCCGTTTTTGATATGCTGTGTATGTTTCTTTAGCAAATCCATCTAAATGACGATTTATGTATGTCTACTACCAGGGATGTGATTTGTATATCAGTACACTCTCGTAAGGATATGCAAAATCGTGATGGAAACGGTTTCCTCAGAAAACTGTTGGCCCAGCATGCAGCTCTGGAACACACCTTACGGTTGAATGGTTTATTGCAAAAATAAAACCATACCGAAGGCATATGCTTGAAATTAAAAAAAAAAAGCTTCCAGGAATATTCAAATTTGCTTTAGAGGATATACGCAGGATAGGTACACACCCACACTCTACTCGACTGCTCCACAAAGCTATAGGTACGCTTAAAATAAAAAAAAAAGATTTGGAAAGCAAACCCCACTCTGTTTGCATATAGCACACATGACTTTTGTTGTTCGGCTTCTATAAGCTCGTCTCGTTTGTTTATCTTCCTTATGATTTTTCTCCGTGATGTTTAAAGCGTTCAAGTCAAGGATTCGTTTTTGATAAGGAAATAACAGAGGGGAAGCAAACACATGTCCTGGATTGGGTTAGTTGGATTTTTTCTTCCATTAATCGACGATGATTCCTTGTTGCTTTTCCATTTTGCAGGCTTTTGGCTCATCCGTATCTGATCGTTCCCAATCAATCTGACACACATCCACTTCAAAGACTCCTGATGTGCATCAAGAATTAGCCTATTCTAGCTTGGCTGGTTTGAACCTTCATAACTTGTGTGATACTTTAATTTCGAGAGTTCGGCTTTAATTGAAAATAAATTGAAGCAACACTCCACCTCTTTTGATTAAGATCTTCTATTTCTTCTTATTTGGAAATCCATTTGTATCTTAGGAAATCTTCTACGAACGCAGATGTTTAAGATACTTCTAAGGGTAGTAATTTTGGATATTAGAAAGTAAATAATGTAAATATAATGAAGTGTTATAATATTTACATTTACGTCCATAGACGTAATGTACGCCTATTCTACTCTGCATGGAAGGGCCTTGTAGGGTGGACCAACTTTTTTCAAATTTCAGCCTTTTGTCGCATTGTTGCAGGTAAAGTAAACATTTGGCAACTTATCTAAAGTTTGTTTTAATATAAATTCAAACAATTACGTTATGGGCTTCAGCAAAAACTAAAAAAAAAAAAAACTAAAAACTTACGAGCTCAAACAAGTGATGTTTAGTGTGCAGATATATTGGATTTACACAAAAACAGGTCCTTAGGTAATAAATAAAATAGGATATTTGTATCCAGCCCGGATGGGATCATCGGTGTCGTTGTTAATTAAGGTCCTGCATTAATTTTACGCATTTTATTATACTTTTTTTTTTTTAATTGAACCTCGAAAGACCGGAGATGGTCAGATATTTATGCGGACAGCGCGGTGTGCCTATGCAAATGAAAGCATAATACTTTTGATCCTTTTTAATGACTGCATAAACGACTCGGTATAAATGGCGGGGTAGGTAAATAAATGACATGTATGTACGTACATGGATTACTCGCATATCCCTTGTGCGTAAGTGGGTGGAATATAATTGACTTGGCAATTTAAAAACAAAAAAAAATATTTGTATATACATATATTTATTCCTGCTGCCCTGCACATACGCACTATTTGCTGTTGAAACAGCATGTGGGCGCTGACAATTCAAATAAAAAAGGCAAATTTAAAGACCAAAAATATGCTGTTAATGATTCGATTTTGGGTAGAATGACTTTGTCAATATATAGCATGGGATTATACATATACATAATACGTGTATCTGGTGGGATTAATGCAGGAGGTTCCCTTGAAGCTTTGATTCTGGATTTTAATCAGAATAGGAAACTTATAATCGAGTGTTGGAATTTAATATTGGTTTTGGCAGTCTTTATTTATTACATTACCCGTGTTTTTTTGGCATTCTATAAATAGTATAGTAGAAAATTCCCAAGAAAACGCATCGGCAGTAGCCAGATTTTTGTATTTAAAAATTGGTATAACTGAAAGAAGACCTGTCAGAATAATAATAAAAAAAAAACACAAATAGAAGAAAGTTTTGTGAAAATCAAAAGTTAAAATTAACTTCAGCAAAAAAAACTAACTAAAACTAATAAAATGGACAATTTTCAAGAAGATATGGTAAGAAAACATCTGGAAATCTGGCGGTCGATTTCAAAGTTTTAACCAAACAATTTGACATAAAATAAAAACTTCAAGAAGGGGGTTTGTTCGTAGATTACTACATTAACATGTGGTGTTGAAGCGAGCTTGAAGCTCGCCTCAATTCTTTGTATACCTGAATCGAGTTGAAATGAGCTTGATTCGACTCGATTCCGGTCGGGGATCGGAGTCGAGTCAAAATTTGTGAAAAAAAACCTGTGTGGAGGAGTAGGTTTTACAGATAATTCATTATGATCTGTTTATTTGCATGTTTGTGTACAAAAAATATAGTTTTGTTGTAATCAAATTAAAAAAAGAAAAAATTGCACATGGAGTAGGTAGCATATTCTTATATGATGCTGAACTATTCAGTTCTTCATTGTATAACACGAATCAAACTCTCTGACTTGCACTTCATAAGTAACATAGAAACACCATTTGCATTTTAGAAAGTCCTGTCAAACTTAATCATTTTTAAATCTTCTTGTGCGGTGGAAACACCAAAAAGATTTATTTAATCTAAACTGAGTGGACACAAAGCAAAACTTAATTATCTTTTTTTATTGTTTTCTCTAGCAAAATAAGCCCAGTTAGTCCATTTTCATTAACAAAACTAAATAATATCAACAGTAACAGATTGATTTGTTTCCCCAATGGAAAACACATGATTCCAAATGCAGAACTACTCAACGAACACAGCCATCGAGATACAAATGCAATATCAATCGTACCAACATTTGAGAACGAAATCACATAAGATCCATTCGAGACTCGTATAAATGTCAAAAACCCATCCGTAGTAAGATTCTACTTTAACTTTTATCGGTAGTATTCATACTGCGGATATTGTTTTTGTTATTCGTGTAAAATCCTACTATACTATTGATAGATTTTCCAACAAAACACGGGTATTATCTGCAGCTGTAATACTACTTATGGTGTTACAGTTAGCTTTAAAAATAGAAATTTACTTTAGTTAGTCGCATCAGTGGTATTAAAGTATCATTTCTCTTCTGAGACAAGGGAAGTACATGCAATTTTGAAAATAAAGGGAATTCTTTAGTGTTTCAGAAACTAGAGAAACTTGTATTCGGTTACGTAAGCCTTAGACTTTAAAGATAAATGACAACAATGGCTTGGTATTGTTCAGAATGGTGTGTTTCTTACATCATACAGATTATATTCACTGAAAATATAGTGAAGATGAAGACAAAATTATTGAATATTGCGATTTACGAAAAGGAAATATTAAATAGTTGAAAAAACTAACAAAATAGAAAATAAAGTTTAACGGTTACACCGTCTCCGTGCCAAACAAATTGAAAAGTTTTTTATCATGATTATTCTCAAAACTTAGATAGAGGAAGAGAGTACTTGCGTAAAATTTGGCATTGTTCTGATGATATTCCGCCCGTGTCCCTAGTAGAATTTTTTTTCCTGTATTAGTATGGGAATTTAACACTTCTTACTCTTACTTTTTTTTTGCCTCAAATAGGCCAAGAGCCGGGTACTTTTTTCTGCTATTAATTACTGAACTGATTTTCTTGATGGAATATGTTCAGGGGTGTCCCACTCCCAAGTATTTAAATCCAAGTTGGTAAGACTGGCGGGCGTGAGCATCAGCCTCAATCTTGGAAAACGCGTTTTATCAAATATTTCGTGAACTAAGAATATACATAGTTTATTTTTTCTGAAAGCGAATATTCCATTGTTTTATTCGCTTTATTAAGTCAAGCTGTTTTTGTAAAAAGTTTTTGAGAAATTAAATATTAAAGTCGTTATGTTTTTGAAAACAATGAACTTGACAAAAAAAAAATCATAATTTTTTCCAAAAAGGTTGACTTTAAAATTTAAATTATCACGAAAAAACTTTTCACGGAAAAACTTGTTTAAAAAAAAACAAATAAAAGAATGGAATATTAGCTTTAAAAAAATTTACAATTTTTTCGTACGATACACGGTTCACGAGATATTTGATAAAATGCGTTTTTCAAGACGACGGGTTCCCCCGTCCCTTCAACTATAGGATCTACATTGGGGGGATATACTCCTGAACACATTATATTCCATCAAGAAAATTAGCTGAGTAATAAACTGCATGATGAACCTAATAATTTGCTCAAGCTCTTATGGATTACAAACTAGACTTCTGTTCAAGTTTTTATTGATGTATATGTAAACGTTTTTTACTTGCGATTATAGGTACTATAAGGCAAGTTTTGGATTCGTGCAAAAAAAAAATTTTTAGATAACAATCAAACATGATATTACGATGATAGAGGACACGAAAAAAGTGGGTGGCACAATTATGTCTGTCGGTCTGTCTGTCTGTCTGTTCGACTACAGCCTAAACGGCTTGATCGATTTTCTTCAAACTTGGTACATAGTGGTTTTTGGTGATTTTGCCGACACGTTTTTTTCATTTTTTTTAGAACCAAAAATAACGGTACCTGCCATATAATTTTTTTTATCAATTTTAAATAATCGTTTTTTTCTCAAAAACGGCTCGACAACTTTTCTTAAAACAAATTTAAAAAAATTATTTTAGTAAAAGCTTCCTTTGGGTGAAAAACCATTTTTCAAAAATGGTTATTAATGGTACTTCCCAAGGAACTATTTTTTTTAATTTTTGTTTTTCTTCAAAACAGTACGACCGATTTCAATTATTTTTTTTATACAGAAGCTTCCAAAAAATATAGATAGTTTTGTGTACCAAAATTTTTGAAAAAATATTTTTTGGATTTTTAAAAAATGTTTCAAAATTTTTTTGGAAAATCAAATATTTCGAAAACGACATGATCGATTTTCTTGAAACTCGATACTTATGAGTTTTTTAGTACTTTCTAAAATATTTTTAGAAAAAATTTTACATTTATGAAAAAAAACCGGTACCTGCCATACAAAAGTAAAAAAACCGCAAAGGAAAATATTTTTTTTCTCAAAAACGACTCCTACGATTTTGATTAAACTTTTTTCATATACTAAAATTAGTACGATCTACTACCAAAAATTATAAAATTTTACATTTAGCAACTATTAAAAGTTCCTGTCATAGAACGTTTTTTTTTTATTTTGAGCTTTCTCGTTATGTGCTAAACGGATTAAGATGATTTTTTTTTATATACAAATTTCAGATAAGATTTAATAATATTGCATATCAAAATTTTCAAAAAAAAAGTTTTCGGATTTTTAAAAAAAGTTTCAAATTTTTTTTTTGAAAATTCGATATCTCGAAAACGGGTTGACAATTTTTTTTCAAATTTTGGTTTTATATAAATATACACTTCAGATTTGCATACCAAAATTTGTTCTTAAAAATGTTGTAAGAATTTTATATATAAAAAATTAATTTTTTAAAAAAGCGCTCCAACGATTTTAAATATTTTTTCCCATACAATCATATTCAATCAAGAATTAAGATGGCATTCTTTTATTTCACCTCAAACTGTCAAAAGAGCTGGCTTAGCCAATTTAAATGTCGTATTTCATGCTTCTCCATACATTTTTCTCTCATAATTTCAATGTTTTTATATACAATTTTCTTAAATCCACAGTGTCTTGAACATAAGAGCAAGTACGTGCGACCCAGTCGTGCATTTTAATTAAAAGAGTATTCGTTTCGTTCATGCATGAAATGCATTCAAGGTCTTAGCTGTTTTTCCAACGTTACTTGAATCTTAATACTTTACTTAAGTAAACTGCTCAATCGACTATGATATAGATGGCTTCACCTGCAATTTAAAAAACAAATAATCGTTTCGAAAGTTTCGACTTGGTCTTGTGAAAATGTTCTCTATACATATGTTCGTACTACATACTATGTTATGTATTCGTAAAATTGAACTCTCGATTGTGATCAAACTTGCCATTAGCATGATTGGGGAGACCATGGGAAGATAGTGGGTCCTCTGCCTTTTTTCTGTATGCCCGTTAGCCACTACCTAAACGGCTGAATCGATTTTCTTCAATCTTAGTACATAGCGTTTTTTGTCCTTCGTTTTTTCGTTCTTACTTCCGTCATATTTTATTTAGAATATAAGCATTACCATATTTTTCTCTAAAACTTCTCTACAACTTTTTTATTTTTTAGTAAGGCTACCATTTTGCAAAAAAAAATATTTTATTTTGATTTTTATTTACTTAAAAATGGTTTGACTGATTGTTTTTGAATGCATAAGCTTCAAGCAAAATTGAATACATAGTATTTTTTGTACATGTAACAAAATTTTCAAAAAATATTTTTTGGATTTTTGATAAATATCTTATTTCATGGTTTTATGCGATTTTTGGGGTTTCAAAATTTAAAATCCGGAGATCATTTCCAACAAATTTGCATCATTACATTTTGGATCCATTTTAGTGAAACCTGCCGCGACTTAAAGACCACCGTGATTCCATGTCTTTATATACAAACTTCTAAACTCCTCAGCCTCTTGCACATAAGAGCAAGTACGTGCATTTTATTTTATTTACATTGATATTTAATCAGGAATTCAGCAATTATTTTAGCGAATTTTAATATTGAATTTATTAATATAACAACGATTTTTAAAGCCCTTTACCTAAATAAAACCAATTATACGTGCAATCTAGTCGTCAATAAATTTATGGAAGCGTTTTTAGTAATCTGCTTTAATGGACACTAGGGCGTATACGTAATTTTATGCACACATTCTTTTTACTTTCTAGAGGCATAGTATTCGTGGTACGTTTTTCATTTGTTAATAAATTTAATCGGAATTCTTATGAAATAGTACTATGATGAAATCATGAAAGATAAAATTAAAAAAGTCAGTCGAGCAATTCTGACTGTTTTAACTGAACCAATTTGGGTAATTCTGTGCCAACAAAGATTTTCGATTCAAAAATTGAAACGGATTTAAAACTTATTGTTTTTTTTTTATTTTTTATTGCTGTACTTGGACATAAGTATCAAATCTGATAGGGCATTTTGCTACAAAAGAGACAGTCAAATACACCAATTCTATCTGTTGTGCTTTGGGTTTTGAGGAACAATAACATTCAAAATCCAACCTGTTTCAAATTATTATGATGTACTTGCCATTTTCTGTCTAATCTAATCCTTAGCCTAAATCTAACCGATCGAAAATGGATCTAAAAGGAATTGAATATGGGATGAAGATGGATTGAAAATGGACTGAGACAAGGTTGGAGATTAAACACACTAAAGTTGTTGTTGCTTAGGTCCTACCTTCGATATACATAAATATGATGGTGTGGAAAGCCTTTCAATCAACACACTACAAGAATACAAAATTGCTTTTCTCTTTAAAAAGTTGTGAAATCAATTACATATTATCAATTTAAAGTTTTAAGGAACCAATTTAATGGGGAAAGTATTGGTTTCGTGTTAAAAAAAATCGAAATCTGAATCAAATTTAACGAGACGATGATCGAGAATTCAAAAATGTTGTTTTGGCCGGTCTGCGCGTCTGTACGTCCACTAAATATCGAGCTTAAGCCTAAAGTAAGCCAAAAAGAGTATATCAGTTTGCTTCATCAAATTTCAATCAAACGTTTTATCCAGATGTTTTTATTAGCTTTTATTAATGAAAGCTCTGCTAATAAGTGATGACGATTATATTCATTCTTCATAATGCAATGTAGTTTAAAAGCCAAAATACAAAAAGGACAATCACCATATCCTTTGTGATAATTACTTTTTTTTTCATTAGTATGACTGAAAATGGTATTTAATGGCCTTTGTGTGTGAGTGTTTGAGTATAGCAATGTGTGATACATGGAAAACTTATATCATTAAGGACACCATAATGGGAAATCTTTTGATGCTGCAGAAGAGCCCAAGGAATATAACCGGGAAAATCGTGTCAATGCCATTCGAGGATAGCAACTACAACAAAAACTAAAAAAAAAATAAACCCACAGAAGAACAGAATAGAGAAATTGTATACCAGGCACATAATAATCATATCTAACATACATAGAACCATGCATCCGACCTTATCCTTCTGTTCGTCGCCCGAAGGTAATGTGATATCGTTGTGCATTTTTTTGTTCATCCTCTCTTCAACTCCTCTATATCCTGGATTCCTGGTACTGTGTCTGTGTGTGTTATCATCATCATGTTGTGTGCTGCATAGAGCTCATTTATTGTCTCGTTTACTTTGCATTCTAGGATCTATCAAGTTTGTCGGAGCTATGTTTCGTATCCAAATGGAGTATCTTTTCTAATATCGTAGATACAAAAGACCTTAGCGAGGGTAGGTTAATATCAGCGTGGGGGTGTTCATGCAGCAAAAAGGGTATAGAGCAGGTATATCTGTTATCCCAGTGACATATCCTCGAGGCATCTTAATAAGAAACAAGAAAATAAATACAAAAAAAAAAAAAATTGTGTGTCCCGTCCCGTATGACAATTTCATTTTCATCCCGCATCTCGGAGACTGTGAATGAAGCGAAATAAGTGGAACGTGCCAAGAATCAAAGATCAACTTTAATGTCAGGCGACCTTAACTTATTGTTATGTGCTTGTCATGCTTTCGGAATATAGTGTGCCATTTGTTGTGAAATTCAAAGTAGTTCCCAGAGAGATTTTTGTGTTTTTTTTTTGTTTATTTGTTCGAAAGGGGGTAATTTCTTATTTGGGAGAAAAAAAATGGAAGACTTTGAGATCTTATTGAGTGAGAGCAAACAAATCCTTTCTAATTTTGAAAAAAATTGCCTCCTGAAAAAATGAATCTTAATGATTCGGAAATCATTGCAATGAAAAAGACATAAAGATGAATTATTTACATATAGAAAGTAGCTTTTAAGTAGATTGAGATAGTGAATGGATTTTCACTGGCACCTCAGACATAGAGACCCAAAAAATAATTTTGGCATGTGGTGTTGACAAAATTTCTTATCGTTTTTTCCCAACTCTGTAACCCCGGTTGGGACATAGGGCATCATCAAAACGTCTCCATTCTTCACGGCCTGCAGCAAGGTATTTACACTGTAGCCACGCGCCGTTCTCTGGGATTCTGTTTATATTTTATTTTCCATGTTGTTCTTGGTCTTTAAACCCGTCGTGTACCCTGAGGATTCCATTCAAAGGACTGCTTTGCAATTTCGTGGTCTGGTATCCTGCGTGTACGCTTAAACTTAATCATAAAAATGGAATCACTTACAATTTATAAATATCCACAACATGATAGGAAAATCATTTGTAGGTAATTTTATGATTGATCCTGATTCAGGAGTAAGACCATATTCAGAGTCTTTTGGAATGTAACGTCTTTATAAAATCGTAACAATAATCTTGCAAAATAAAATCAATTTCTAGCATCTGGTGTAATCCATTTCTGACACCTCAGTTGATTGAGCTCCCCTTAACTTTTGAACCTTTGAAAAGTAGCATGAAAAAATTCCAAAATTAATTCAATGACCATATTTTCTTCATTGGTAGATATATGTATGTCATGTTCTGGGTTAAGCGGTATCAAAACTCTGTAAGCCTGGTGATTACTGTGTGAATCAGCAAACCCATCTAGGAAGGAAAAATAAAATTAAATGAAAATCCTTGGAAATATATAGCATTTCTTGGCAATGGGCTTCTCCAGCATTTGAACTTACATATATTTTGGTATATTTCGTGCGTTTTTTTTTCAGTCCCAAACAAAATGGAATGACATGAATAATTGTACCAAACGAATATAAATGGAACTTCAACGTTTCTTTTTTTTTCAATAATAGTATTTTGGCGAAAATTCAAGTTTTCATTCTTTTAAAATGTTCTCTCTATGTTGTGTTTTTTTAATGGATTCTTTTTCGCTTCGACCTTGTTTTATTTTTATTTTCTCATGCTATGGGAATAATGCCAAGGAACAAAGCTTTGCCTTTTCCCGATGGAATAATTACCACAAAGTGATTTACAGTGCTACATACAAACAAACATATATAAAGATACTTATAATATCTTTTTTAGTATGGAAAGTAATTGCAAATTAATGGTGAGAGCAATATTTTTTTTTTACTTTCTCTGTTATTAAACCTATTCGTAATGTTTTTAATCACTCAGCCAAAATAGAGATTAGGGAAAGTACTTATAACCTAAGCTTGTTTTTATTTTTTTCAAGGGTGTGTGCTTTGGCACATGAAAATTTATGTCATTTTGTTAGGATTTTATTTATACATAAGAAATTAACGACTGGGTCACTAGTATACACAAACATATGCAGTTCAATAAGCTTATAAGAATTTTTAAATTTAATATGTACAAATATTTTAATTTATTATTTTGTATGTATAGAAAAGTGCACAAACAAATATTCAGGTGTCTAATGTGTATCCAGCGCAATTTATTAGGTAGGTAATAAATACATACCTACCTAGTAACTTAAAATAAAACTTAAAACATACATACATACAATGTATGTATGTATTCAAGTAGTATACTTTTACTTAAGGTGGCGCTACAGTCCAGGGTGGACCAGGGCCTCAACCAACAAGCTTCTTCCAGCCGGCTCGGTTTCTAGCTGTCCCCAGTTTCGAACGCCAAGTTAGTTGATGTCCTCTTCCACTTGAGTGCGCCACCTTTGACGGTGTTAACCTCTACAACTCTGTCCCTCGGAGTTGGATTCAAAGACTTTCCGGGCCGGAGCACTGATGTCCATTCGCTCTTCGTGACCCAACGTCAATGTTGGTGTCCTTTCTTGTTGACAGCATATATTTCGTTTTGCTTTCATTCACCGTTAACCCCATGTTCTTGGCTTCCTTCTCAATACTCACGAAAGCATCACATCTCACTTAGTTTCGTCAGCGTAAGCGAGTAATTGGACAGACTTTTGAAAGATTGTGCGTCTTGACGTGAGAGTTTTGCACTATTCTTTCAAGAACGATGTTGAAGAAATGGCATGAAAGCGCGTCGCCTTGCCTAAGGCCTTTTTTGACATCAAAGGTGTCGGTTAGGTCTTTACCGACCTTGATGGAGCAGCGTGCATTCTCTATCGTCATCTTGCACAAACGGACGAGTTTGGCAGGGATGCCAGAACTAGACTTAGCTCTATATAGCTCGTCTCTAAAGATGCTGTCATAAACGGCCTTAAAATCTATAAAAAGGTGGTGGGTATCGATTTGAAACTCCTGTATTTTTTACAAGAACTGCCGTAATGCGAATATTTGGTTGATGGTGAACTACTCTGTCCTAAAGCCACACTGCCTTTGCGTGACAGTCACCTTGATGTGGTGCGGAGGCTTAAGCTTCAAAGATTCATCTGAACTGCTGATCCTGGGAAACCAGAGTTAGCAGGAATTTTGAGGAGTTACGAACCAAAAACTGCCCCCCCTAATCCAGTGTGTTCAGCGGACCGTACCAATTGGATGGTTTGCAGCCAGGGGGTATACCAGCTGCATTCTAACGGTGCCTCTTCTATGGCGGGTCCAGTTGAAGAGTATCTACGAGCTTACCATGTTATGCGGAGCTCTGACATGGCTGACCCATCCTTCTCTAGCTACTCGTGGGATTCAATGCCAAAACATTTAAAATCAAAAGACAATAAAAAACACAAAAGATTCAACATGCGGGATGTTAACGCAAGCGAATATGCGGATCGCATGGAGAGTGAGCTCCATGGAGAAGATCCGAGACCGGGATGTAGTAAGTTCCTAAAGAGGATGCTTCCTAGGATCATACAAAACCGGGCAGAAAAAAAAGTGGTGCCGTCCATTGGTCAGGGGACAATACCTCCCGGGCCGAAGGAGGACGCCTCTCAAGACAGAGCGACAACTGACCAGGGAAGAATACCTTCCGGGTATTTGTCCAACGAAAATACCAAAGAAGGTATCACTGATGGGACGACACCATCAGTAAACACGTCATTACCACCTACAAGACCGCCAAAAAGACGCTACCGCAGCTCGAAGGTCAACTCCTCTTCCAAAATTGGGTGAACCAGGAGGCCTGGATGACCCGTGGAGGAAAGGACTCAGCGGTGCATTCACAAAATGGTACCTCCGGCAAGGAAAAAGGTGGATGAATGCCAAGAAGCAGCAAGAAACGGCCGCCTCGAAAGCCAAGAACAGGGAAAGAGGATGAATGAACATCTAACTCCTCCCCTGAGGTAAGATGAAAAGAAATTCAGAGATATGGCGGGATCAAGTACCGCATATAGAAATGGTAGCAAACATAGGCCACTCTCCTATGCAGCTGCAGCCCAGAGTGTCAGGATCGCCGTTTTGCCAAAGAAATATCCCCAGGAGGCCCTCAGTACTGAAGAGTTGACGGCCCTGGAGGATGCAATCATCGAGGAGGTGTCCATGGGCTGGGAACATAAGCTGAAGTTCAACGGTGTTCACTATAGATCAGGCTTGCTTGTGGTCGATTGCGAAGGGCAACATACGGCGGAATGGCTGCGGTAGAAGGTTTCGAATGTAAGCAACTGGAAAGGAACAGCACTGGTTGTATGCTTGGGAGATGATATTCCCAAGATGTGCACCATTACGGTATTCCTTCCAAAAAGTATGGGCCAAGATCACCAAAAAACACTGGCATTCATCCAGGCTCAAAACTAGGGACTGATTGTGCAAGCTTCGAAGGTCCTACGTAGTAAACCTGAGGGTAAAGGGCAGTTGCTGGTGATCGGCATTGATGGTCAATCAGCTGAGACAATAGTGAAGGCAAATCACGAACTTCACTAAAAGTTCGGGAAGGTGAACATGACAGGTCTCAAAAAACCAGCGATGCCAATTTCCGGTGACGCTCTCAACAATGTCCCAAGCAGGAAGGACCCAACCATAGTGAGTCCCAGTACAATCCCCAGCCCCATCATTAAACTCACTCCCCTCCCCCTCTAGTCAGTCCAACCATCCCAATCCAAATCCCAACAATCCACCCAGCTACAACAGCAATCAACTCACCTCCCCCTCCCTCGTCACCTCCCAAGACACCCTCCCCTTCTTCCACGGACCAGGTAATGCTAGAAAAAGATTTTGAGACGGGTCAGACTGAGACCTTCTTCTTGGTCCAAACAGGGACCAAAAAGAAACGCTTCCCACTGAAGAGGAAGAAGAGCACCTGCTAGCAGATGAGGGGGCATTTGCCCCTAACAAAAAAAAGCAAAATGAACAGACGCGGGATCAGTACCAAGGTAGCCCAAGTTAACCTCCACCATGCTAAGGCGGCATCAGCTGTCATAGCAAGGAAATTCACGGTGGAAAACTTAGGGCTAGTACTGATTCAAGAACCCTGGATTTACGGGGGCCAAGTAAGAGGCCTAACAAGTAAGGACTCTTCACTAATCTGGGATACGAGACAAAAATCGCCCAGAACATGCATAATTATATGAAATAACATAAAATTTATTTGTCTTCCAGAATTTATGACGCGGGATCTAGTTCTAATCCAGGCTGAAATTAACATCAATGGCAGCCCCCGCATAATGGTTGTAGCATCAGCCTACTTTCCAGGTGATGACGCCAACATACCATCACTGGAGGTTCAAGGACTCGTGGACTACTGCATCAAACGTAAACTACCGTTGTTGGTTGGATGCGACGCGAATGCTCACCATACAACTTGGGGTAGTTCCGATATAAACCAAAGGGGTGAGTACCTTTTAGACTTTATTATCGAAAAAAATCTAGATATATTCAAGGTAGGGAATATCCCAACTTTTATAACTAGAACCAGAAAAGAAGTGTTAGACTTAACGCTTGGTACTCCGAACATAAGCAGCTTGGTTAGGGAATGGAGTCTCCAGCGAACCCTCAATGTCTGATCACAGAATTTTACTGTTCACCTTAGAAGGCCTTCTCACAGAGAATACCTCTGGAAGGAATCCTAAGAGAACTAACTGAAATCTATATAGAAATACCCTCAGGACTAACCTTGAGCAAATAGGCCCAGTTAGAACAACAAGTAGTTACCTGGAACTAGAAGAAATAGTGAATGATGTTAGTGGGACAATAAATGAGGCTTACGAACTCAGCTGCCCCTTTAAAACCAAAAAGATGCAGAAACATGCTCCATGGTGGAACAATAATCTGTCTAAACTAAGATCTAAGGTAAGAAAACTCTTTAATGAGGCAAAGAGAACTGTTGAGTGGCTTAACTACTCATCAGAGCTAACAAAATACAATGGGGAAATAAGGAAAGCTAAGAGAAATAGTTTTGCAATCCTCCATGAGGGAATTTCCTCTACTCCTGCAGCTGCAAGACTACACAAAGCTCTAGTAAGAGAGAAGTCATTAACATCGGTAGCACTTCGAAACCCCGATGGTAGCTTCACTGAAAATGAGGAGCAGAGGTCTACATTACTGCTAAATATTCATTTTCCAGGTAGTTTACCGACAGTAGGAAATACCGTAGAGAAAATACCTCTCAAGCCCAAACGAGAAGACTGGAAGATAACGAAAACTATCTGCTCAGATAAAAGACTTGATTGGGCACTAAGCAATTTTCAACCTTTTAAATCTCCAGGGGTGGATGGTATTTTCCCAGCCCTTTTACAGAAAGGGAAAGAGGAACTTATGCCTCATTTAATTAGCATACTTCGTAGTAGTATAGCACTTGGGTACATACCAAGTCTATGGAGAAAAGCTAAAGTCATCTTCATTCCCAAGGTAGGGAAGAAAGATACAACCCATCCAAAGTCATTCAGGCCAATAAGTTTAACATCTTTTCTACTGAAAACTTTGGAAAAATAATTGATAACTTCCTAAGATCAGAAGTTATTATCAAGCTGCCTCTTAACAGTCGCCAGCATGCTTACAGGGTAGGTAGATCTACGGACACTGCCTTATACGAGCTAACTAACACCATTCAAACAGGCTTCAATGGAAAAGAAATCGCTTTATGTGCCTTCTTAGACATTGAAGGTGCTTTCGATAACACCTCTCACGAGGCAGTAAACAAAGCTTTGATTAGGAAGAGTGTACGCATCACATTAACCAGATGGATCAATCAAATGCTGAGCACAAGAACGGCAGAGGCACACACAGGGCAAAGTGTTCAGAAAATCACAACAACAGGAGGCTGTCCTCAGGGAGGGGTACTGTCTCGTTCTGGATGAGCTACTAGAAAGTCTGACATCTCAATGCATACGCTGTTAAGGTTTCGCGAACGATATCGTCATAACAGCCCTTGGGAAGTTCGAAGAAACTCTTTATGACATAGTACAAAGAGGAAGAACAGTTACAAGAAAACCGTGTCTATCGGTAGGACTAAACCTAAACCCTACAAAGAAGACGGTCATACCATTTACACAGAAAAGGCTTCTGCCACGAATAAAACCTATAAGGTTAGCTTGCCAAGTCATAGAAACGAAGAGGGAGGTAAAATATCTAGGAATCACACTAGACAACAAACTCCTCTGGAACAAACACATTGAATTAACAGTTCGGGAAAGCCACAAAAGAACTACTGATATGCAAAAGACTTTCAGGAAGAACATGGGGGTGTAAGCCCAACATTCTTAGATGGATGTACACCATGATAGTAAGACCCATCATTACCTATGGTGCAGTAGCATGGCATAAAAGAACCGAATTACAAAGTACTAGGAAAGCACTAGACAAAATTCAAAGACTTGCATGCATCAGCATCACTGGTGCAATGAGAACTTGCCCTACAGCAGCAATGGAGGTCATACTCAACTTTTCTCCACTACACGTGGTTATTGAAAGTGTTGCTCAAGCTCAAGGATCTATCATGAGATTTGCCAAAGACGGAACTAGGAAGGGTAAATGTATAGGAATTAGGGAAAAAGAAAACTTTACCCAGTCCACAGTAACAAACCTCCTTGACATTCCAAGAGATGGCATGATCAAAAAATACAACTTCGTGAAAAATTTCAAAACGGAGTTGAGTAACAAGAAAGAGTGGGTAGGAGAAACGACATCAAATAGTACAACGACGGTTCGAGAACGTCTTTAGGGACTGGTGCAGGAATCTTTGGGCCAAGAACCAAACTTTCTGTACCGATGGGACAGTCCACTCACATTTTCCAAGCGGAAGTTAGCGCGATAGGAAAATGCGCGGAAAAGAACCTCGAAAGAAAATACCGTAATCAGAACATCGCCATCTTGACAGACAGCCAAGCTGCACTTAAAGCACTAGGCTCTTACGCCATCAACTCCAAATTAGTGTGGGAGTGCGTGGGTAAGCTGAATGAACTCGGCGAAAAAACACTATCTCACTCTATTGGGTACCAGGACACGTTGGTATTCATGGTAACGAGGAAGCAGACACCCTAGCCAAAAGAGGAGCAACAGACCCCCTTATGGGACCTGAGTCGTATTGCGGTGTAGGTGAAAACGTGATCAAATACAAAATCAAATCAGAAGAAGAGAATAAAAGATCAAAAATCTGGGAAGAACTCCCAAAATTGAGGCAGGCCAAACTAGTGCTTGGGAATTATAACCAAGTGCGTTACACATCCTGCATAAACCTAAGTAGGAGCAACATCAGAATAATAACGGGTATTCTCACAGGGCACTGCAAACTAAGAAGACATCTCAGTCTCCTCGGTTTAGCGAGTAGCGCAACTTGCAGATTTTGCAAAACTTACAAGGAAACACCGGGCCACATATTAGGAAAATGTGATGCACTCGCGCATCAAAGACACAGGTATCTGGGACATTACCACAGTACACATATCTAAGGTATTATCTTGCGCATGTTGTCCGAAATGAGAACTGTCAAAAGAAATTAAAGATGGCAGCCTTACGTGACCCCGTCCGCTGTATTACAACAACAACGAAGAAAAAAAACACGAAAGCATAATTTAAATAACACTAAAAACCAGGAACGAATGTTGTTTGCATGACAATATAATGTTAATAAACACTAAAAAGCTTGAAATAATTGTATTTGCTAATAAATAAGTAACAAATGAACACATAATACACAACAAACTTTAATGTTAAACTAGTAGGGGTCACGGGACTCGCCATTTTCCACTGATTTTGATGGATGCGCAGAACTGAACAAAAATGAACACGCTAATGATATTACCTTCAATATGTGTACTGTGGGACATTACCAGATAGACGAGAGAGAGTTTTACTCTCTGAAAATACCCAACATACTTGAGTTCCTAAAAGGAACCAATCTAGAGGGAGAGTTATAGAATGAGCCGTCTCACTCTACTCTTAAAGGGGGCACAATAGATCTTTAGGTCGCAGTGCGCTTATCCCCTATTAAATTCATTAATTCATTCAAAGCCACACTGATATGAACTTATCAGGTTGTTGACGAATGGCTTCAGGCATTCACAAAGTACGGCAGAAAAGATCTTGTAGGCGATATTAAGAAGACTTATGCCTCTGTAGTTGGTGCAGTCCAGAGGATCGCCTTTTTTGACGATCGGGCAAACAATGCTGAGGTTCCATTCATCGGGCATGTTTTCCTTCGACCATATTTTGCAAATGAGCTTGTGCATACTCCTAACCGATTCATCGCCAGCTGCTTTGAATAGCTCAGCCGCAAGGCCATCAGCTTCAGCCCCAGCAGCTTTATTGGACTTAAGTTTAGGTAAGCTATCTCTAGTTCGTCGAGATCGGATGGACGGAATTGTTGGCCTTCGTCCGTCGTCCAGGTTGAATGGTGCAATCTGCATGGTAGCATAATTCGGTTCGTCATTGCCGTTATACAATTTGTAGAAATGATTTTTCCATACTCAGCACCGAATGAAATTCTACCACGATGTTCCCCTGATCATCCTTGCAGGCTTTGGTTCGGGCCTTGTTGCTCTGGGAGGTTATTTTTACTTTTTGGTAAAACTTCCAAACTTCATTCCCGAAATGGCATCTCTCTTATGTAGGTATGTAGGCATGTTAGTACCTAACTAACTTTTTGTAAAAATGGAATATATCAGAACAGACTTCTGGCTTTCAAAACAGGTAAGTACCTACTTTAAATTATTTTCTGGAAAAAAACTTAAAAATTTACACAATGGGCTGGGCAGCTTCCGACTCCTTCGCAGTGCAACAGGGTGTGAGAGTATGTTCTATCGCCAATTCTCTTCCTGTTGGCGATGGACGGCGCACGTATTAACGGCCAGTGTTGAAACACCTGAGCGACAGGGCATTCAATGGGGACCGTTTAAAACGCTCAATATTTAGACTATGTCGATGACATAATATGTCTACTGGCAAATGACATATGTGTGATGAACGGCAAGTGCCAAACACTGCAAGTGAAGGGAGAGTCGAGTGGGTCTAAGAATAAAGAGCAAAGAGACAAAATTAATGATCACCAGGCTGCTTTACACAGCAGAGTATTATTCTACAGGAGACGAAAGTGGAAGAAGTCGAACAGTTCAACAACCTTGACACTATTGTTTCGGCAAACGGTAGTACGGATCTAGACGTCAAGAGTAGAATTAGTAATGCTCGTGCTGCCTTCGGTACTCTGTTGTGCTGCCTTCGGTACTCTGTTCCCAATTTGGAAATCTAGTAAATCTCTTCACGCACTAAGTTGATATTCTTCGAATCCAATGCCAAATGCGTGCCGTTATATGCTTGCGAAACCTGTGAAATGAGCTAAGTGTGGAACCACAGGGCGTCTTTGGTGTCTTCAGTATAGACGGTGGCATGCTTGTCACGGCACGGCTACGCTCGTCGGACGGGGCGGTTCTTGTCGATACCAAAAAATACACCTTTAGCTCGATCTCATTTTTGTGTTATACATGCCATTGATATTAAAAAAAAAAAGGAGGTAGAGAAAGCTACAATTTATACTAATCAAATCAGACGGACGTACGGACAGTGAAAGAGTTTAGCGAAAGAAGGTAAATGCTGGAAAACTGAAAAGACATACTCACTTACCTTTGCCACTACCCTGGCGAAAGAATGTACAAGTGGCAAATATGTTCTTTCTTGAATCTTGATAAAATTGATTTTCTTAAAGCCTAATGACTAAATCTAACCTAGCCTAAATATTTAAAAAAACTAACCCCCCATCTAATCTTATATGTACCTAGATATAACTCATTTTTATCTTTCAATAGAACACCACACCATTACATCGTCTTGCCAAGATAGAGGTTCGCTAGGAACAGAACAGTTTGCCTGATGTTATTGGCATTGCTTGGCCTTCCCTCCCATATGCCAGAGACATATCCTTCGCTATCTTCCGTGGCCTATATTATGGAAGATAGCCCCAAAATCGCCTTCCAGCTATGAAAAATTTTAGTGATTAGGTCACGTCATACTTTGTTTATCGTCCCCTTATAGACGGCCTGACATGGCCCTTCACACACCAATTGCTATGTGTTTAAGCACTGCATCTTCAAGATGTAAAAATTCATATTAATTTTTCAAAAGAATGGAAAATTCAAAGACTTGAAACTTTCGGAACACGCTAGGGTGAAATTCTTTAATGGACTACTCTTTAAGATTAAACAATTCATACAAAATTATAAAACAAAATATAGTAAATATTCAAGATAAAAAAATAATAAAAATAAACCAGTTTCTGCCTTTAAAGGCTCTTAAAGGCTGTGTAGCGTACTTGTCTGGGAATTTCTTTGTTCTTCCAGAAGATATTTTTACTTATATGTATTACTCACGGTTTTACTCGTCCCTCGACGTCCTGCCGGCAGCACTAATCAGGAACTGATGACTCACTTTTCACTATACTAAAATATTAGTTTTCGCGAGGGTAGAAAAACTAGCTAAAAAGGCAGATTCGGTTTTTACACTTTAATTTAATTACTTTCACTAGCGGTATTTTTGTCTTTTTTTTTTGTAGTTCAAATTTCGTCTTTCTATTGTTCATTCACTTTTTTTCTGGATCTTTCTGAGCTTTTTTCTTCCTGTTGATTTTCCTATGTATGTATACGTATATATATATGTAAGTAGATCTTGTGATCTATCCTTTTCGATGGAGTTTCTGCCTATCAGTGCAACCTTACTTCTGTTGCAATTCTCTGGTATTCCTGGACTTGACCTAGTTATCCTCTTCCAGGTTGTATAAAGCCAGGGCTTCTGTACCTTAATAGGGGGAGCAGAGGCACTTATTGTGTCCACTTAACTTTTAGTAAGCCCCAGAATCACATATGAGTACCTAAGCGAGAATATTTGTCACAAATTAGGTCACCATCGTCTATGCCTGGTCAAAACTACATACCTCTGCGTTATTTTATAAGTTCCTATTTGATTTGTGGATCTTTTTGGATCTGTGGGGCTTTCCAGAACTCAAATAAAAAGGATCGAAGAACACTATGGTCACTTCTTTGGTTTGTTTTTTTGTTGTTTCACTTGGTTCTTTTGTTCGTTTTATTTCGTTTCTGAATGAATTTTTCTTTGTATTATTTTGGCTTTAATTTTTATTTGAAACTTGAAACTTTAATTTAATTTAAATTCTCAAGGAATCAAATATTTCAATCACCAAACAAAAGAAAATATATCACGAGTCGAACATTCAAGGATCCACTAGACTGACTCAAATTCGTAAGTCATATGACTAGCTTTTGTCTAACGACTATCACCAAGAGCCTAATATATTTCATATTTCTTTGTTTTGAAGTACATAGCTTTCTAACTACCAGTATAGATGGATACCACTATTTGAAATATCTTTCGTCCTCCTTACTCTTCCGCACTTCATAGATTAGTCAGGGATATGCTACTATTATTAATTTGGACGGAATTAACTAACATTGTACTAAATTATTAAACTGCTACCTTACACCTAATATCACATTATTAATATTGCTTTATCTTAATCCTACAAATATTTGGCTATTCTATCTATTGCAACTACCCTCTTTTTTTCTTATTTCAAAACGTAACCGACATTTCATTTCTCCTTTCCGGTCGACAAAATGATCTTCCTATAAAAATCTACTACATAGAATATTTCTGATACCTTGGTAATACTTATTCGCTAATATTCGCTAAAAAAAATATGGCCGTCGCAAAGAAAATCATATATATTTACTCTTTACACTTCTTTAAAGAGTGAGATAAATATATCACATCACTTATTTCTTTTCTAATGTCAAAATTATGTTGTGTAAAATGTGTATTGGCAATTAAACGTGGAGAACACAAGACAAGCTTTTGGTAAGATTTATTATTTTTAGTATTATATTCTTTTATTGATTAAATAATCCTTTCTTATTTTTATTTTCAGAATTGCTATAACAAACTGAAAAATATAATTACGAATGAGGGTAAGTGGTATTAGTAATTATCTCGTTTTAAGAGGTTGGAGGAGATGTAAACAAAATAAATTTTGTTTGGTTCTTGACTGCAATGGTTGAAGCCAGATTTCGAAACCCACTCCTTTTATCTCTTCTATTCTTGCATAAAAATATCTTATTTCTAATCTTTTATGCTTTTCTCTTTCCAGATAAATCTAAGAGATGACAATAATGGATATCTGTAACAGCATTAACAATATGTAAAATAATGCAAAGTGAATTGCAATAATGCCCGTCAGGAGTTGCAATTGTACGGAGGTGCATGACATGGAATGTTTTTTTGGCGTCGTCTGACGCTCTTTGTACAGGTAGAGGAGGTGTGTATGATCACCTCTTCCCTGAATAGGTATTATGCTATGTTTAGTCATGTTTAGATTAGGTTAAATGATATTTAGTTATGTAGTTTGATTATTGGTTATTTTAATTATGGTTAATTTATTATTATTATGGTAGATTAGTATGCGTAGATTATTGGTAGATATGATTATTAATATTTCTAAGTATTATTATGGATATGCCGATATGAAAGAGAATTTGTGCTTTCCATCTATGCAACCTATGGCCACGTTACACCTGTACCTACGTTCTGTAACTCTCGCATCGATAAAATCAGTCGAGAAACGTTCAAAAATGGAACAAAACTCATGCATTTTGTTTCAGTATTCATCGTTTCTCGACCAGTTTTTTCGATGCGAGATTTACAGAACGTAGGCACTGGAAAGTCACGTCTACCATATCGAGGAAATTGCAGGCTTTTGTGAATCTCTGTCTTCGCCACATCCTAAAGATTCGCTGTCGACAAATTATATCAAACGAAACGAGGAATTGTGGCGCAGGATAAGTCAAGACCGGCTGGACATTGACATAAGAAAGCATGAATGGCAATGGATTGGTCACACTCTGAGGAAACCAAACGATGAAATTGCAAAGCAGTCCTTTGAATGGAATCCTCAGGGTGCACGGAGGGTTTGAAAACCAAGAACAACATGGAAATCAATTGTCTTAGCAGAAGGAAAATCCCAGAAAAAAACTTGGCTACTGTTAAAATACCTTGCTGCAGACCGTGAAGCATGGAGACGTTTTGTTGATGCCATATGCCCGAACCGGGGTTACAGGATGCGATGATGATGATGAATTATGGCCTTAAACTAGAATAGGTTCTGAAATATATTGATCAAGTATTCATGCATGTTATTAATTATTTAAATACATATAACAGTCACACACCCGTTTCCTATTCGGCCAAATGTCTCTAATCATATTGTAATAACTTTCCATATTTGAACTATAACGACTCCGAAATGCAAACAAACGGACACAATAAAGCTTACGGTCGCAGTGCAAACATACCCTTATTAGCTATAATTATAGCAACTCTCAAACGAAGGAAGCGCCATCTGCCGGATTATAGCAGATTTACCAGCTGTCAAATAAAAGCTTTTGGAAGGGAAATTATTGGGAAATTTCCCCTATGGAAAGCTCTGGAAGCAGAGACTAGAACGTTCTCCTTATTTCCAGAGTTTGGAAAACAAGTATAAAAGGCACATGTTTGAACGGCAGCGATACAGTTTGTTTTTAATCGTGAATGAATAAAGTTGGTTGTAATAAAAGTGAAAAGTAAAGTTTGTGAATTAATTCAGTGGTGAATAATAAATCGTTTTGTTTGTAGTAAGAAAAGTAAAGTGTTTTATTTTGTGAAATAAACAAGTGGACGTTTTAAATAAAGTAAATAAGTTTTATTAACGAACCTGAGAAAATATTACATTGGTGTTAGAAGTGGAATAAAACTTAATTTATCTGTGCACTCAGTAAATTTATTGTGTGAAAAGTAAAAAAAAAAAAAAAAAAGACAATGGGTAAATCTTTGAATGATTTAAATGTAGTGGAACTCAAGGCAGAACTGAATAAGCAAGATCTTTCTACTGCTGGAACAAAGAATGATCTTATAATTCATCTGCAAGAAGATTTAAGAAGATGTGGAAAAAACCCGGACACGTTTATATTCGATATTGAAATGGAAGAACAGCAAGAACAAGTAAGTACATCGGGCATGACCAATATGCTGTCTCAGCTGCTCGCAAAATTTGAAGAACAAAAGAATCTTCTAGAACATCAAAGCCAAGAACAAAAGAATCTTCTAGAACAGCAAAGCCAAGAACAACGTAATGAACAAAAGAATCTTCTCGAACGTTTCGAACAACAAAGTCAAGAGCAGAAGAATCTTCTAGAACAACAAAGCCAAGAACAACGGAATGAACAAAAGAATCTTCTCGAACGATTTGAACAACAAGGCCAAGAGCAACGTAGTGAACAAAAGAATCTTCTCGAACGATTCGAGCAACAAAGCCAAGAACAAAAGTGTCTACTGGAAAAACAGACAAATATGCTAGAATGTAAGTTAGATGCCTTTGACAATAGAATTATTGCCCTTGACGAGCGTGTCGATAAACAATTTTCTTCTATCGATAAACAATTGTTAACTGTCGATCAACAATTGTCTAATGTCGATAAGCAATTGTCGACAGTAGAATCAAAGTTCGAAAAAGTGGAAGATAAAATCGAATCCATTACTAAGGAATTGGACAAAGTAAGGAAAATGAAGGTTCGAGAAAGTTCTGGTGACTGTCCTAGGAGAAAGGAGATGCATCCACCAACCTTCGATGGACAAACTTCTTGGCAGTGGCGGATCCAGGGGGGAGGTCATGGGGGTCATGACCCCCCCCAGAGCTCCAGAGAAAAGATGAAATACGAGCAATTTTTACTTGTTATTCAACACATTAGAAGACAGACATAAACTTTTTGGGTAATTTCATATATTTTAGTAAACTATACGAAAACCATGACCTATTAATGTAATGGTTAGCTTCTATTTTCCTTAGCAAATTATAACTTTTTTAATGACATGTTCAGGAAATAAATGTTTACAAAAATTAGGTACTGGTAGCCCTGGACCCGCACCCTCTTAGATAATATATATAGGATGTCCACAAGTCATGGTTTTCATATGCGGTGATTATAGTCTAAGAGCCAGTGGCTAACGGTATTTCTGTACGATAATTGGAGCCATTCTATTAGACTTCCTGAGTATGGAATGAGCATTCCACCGGGGTAACAAAAGTCAAAAAAATCGACCTCAAAACGTGATAGCAGTATGTCCACCCCTTTGATATGTTAGACTTTAAAGTTGTTTCTATTCAAAAATAGTAAAGGCAGGCATAGGGTGTAGTACATCTTGGAGTTATACCTTCAGGTCTTTTATATTTTAAAAAAATAGTAAATATGTATAACCAAAAAAAATAATTTTCAGACACCAGTTGCAGTACCTGGATTTTTAACGGAATTTTGAGGTACAAAAAATAAGGAAAAATCTCCATTCACCTTTCACTGTTTCTTTTCAAATAAAATAAAATGTGTTTCCCGTTAATTTTTATATTTGAAAAAAGATATTGGCAGACAAATAGTTTTTTAATTGAATTTTGAAAAATAGGCTTTAAAAATCTCCATATAAAGTTTAAAAAACCACAATTTTCACTATAGGGATATGCCTGTCTCTTTGTCTCTTTAAAACTTAATTTTAATTTATTAAAAAAAGTTATGTGCTGATACTTCGTGCAGTACCCAGATTTGTAACGGAATTTTTTTTTAAAATGTCCATACAAAAACCACTGTATTTCAAGGCAAAGATAGCTTATTTTGTACTTAAGCAATATGTAAATTTGTATACTCCTTTTTAATTAGAAAACAAATCAGGCAGAAGCCTGGTGCAGTACCTGGCTTTATAATGGAATATTGAAAAAAAGGCTTTGAAAACTCCATACAAGCTCCGATATACACTAGTCAACAATATTAAAGGAACACATTTTTTTTTCAATTTTTGTTAGCGTTTTTTGAAGAGCTGTATCTTTGTGACGAGTGGTCGTATTGAGTTGAAATAAAAAACATTTTACAGCTTTATGTTTTTCGTTTCGAGATTTGTTTGCAAACAAATTTTTTTGAAGTACCGTTATTGCGTTATTGCAAAAAATGAGACGAGACAACAAAATTATTTTGTTTTTATTTTTTTTGAAGGTCCTCATTTCTATGGATAAATTTTTTTGAGTCAATTAAATGTCATGATCAGATACCTTGTTTATTCAGCTTTAATTCAGTTTTTTTGTTGTTGTCGTACGATTTTTTTTTGACATGGTTTATCTGACTTTGAATGAAAAAAGATACTTTTAGCTTTGATTACCAATATCTCAGCAAATAATGACGTTATAAAAAATTCAAAGACAGTTTTGGAAATTTGAAAAAGCGTTTTACAAGATTTTTTTATGATTTTGTAGAAATTATTTTTTTTACCGTTCACCGTTAGTTTAAAAAAAGTACTAAGAACCGACGTTTTGTGGTCTTTTCGTAAATCTTTTTTTTTCGTTGCAAATATTGATTGCATGGCTTGCGTTGGTATGCAAATTTATAGACTTTTAAATCATCAATATTCTTGTAAATTTTCAAATTGATTCATCGAACCGTTTTTCCTCACCAAAACTTCAAAGTCTTACAAACCAGGTAAAGGAACAAATTGTGTTGTTCCTAAACAATGCGAAGTTGTCATCAAAATGACAAGAAAACCGCAATTCCAGTGGATTTTTTTCACAGTTTTGCATTAGTTAGATACTTTTTTCAATTGAAATGAAATAAAAAGTACATTAAACAAAAAAATAAAAAAAATTAATTTAAAAAAAATTTTCAAACAAAAAAACTTGATTTTTTAATTTTTTTTTTCGAAAAATGTATTTGTTTTTTCATTTCCATTCAAAAAAGTATCTAACTAATGCAAAACTGTGAAAAAAATCCACTGGAATTGCGGTTTTCTTGTCATTTTGATGACAACTTCGCATTGTTTAGGAACAACACAATTTGTTCCTTTACCTGGTTTGTAAGACTTTGAAGTTTTGGTGAGGAAAAACGGTTCGATGAATCAATTTGAAAATTTACAAGAATATTGATGATTTAAAAGTCTATAAATTTGCATACCAACGCAAGCCATGCAATCAATATTTGCAACGAAAAAAAAAAGATTTACGAAAAGACCACAAAACGTCGGTTTTTAGTACTTTTTTTAAACTAACGGTGAACGGTAAAAAAAAATAATTTCTACAAAATCATAAAAAAATCTTGTAAAACGCTTTTTCAAATTTCCAAAACTGTCTTTGAATTTTTTATAACGTCATTATTTGCTGAGATATTGGTAATCAAGGCTAAAAGTATCTTTTTTCATTCAAAGTCAGATAAACCATGTCAAAAAAAATCGTACGAAAACAACAAAAAAACTGAATTGAAGCTGAATAAGCAAGGTATCTGATCATGACATTTAATTGACTCAAAAAAATGTATCCAAAGAAATGAGGACCTTCAAAAAAAATAAAAACAAAATAATTTTGTTGTCTCGTCTCATTTTTTGCAATAACGCAATAACGGTACTTCAAAAAAATTTGTTTACAAACAAATCTCGAAACAAAAAACATAAAGCTGTAAAATGCTTTTTATTTTAACTCAATACGACCACTCGTCACAAAGATACAGCTCTTCAAAAAACGCTAACAAAAATTGAAAAAATATTTGTTCCTTTAATATTGTTGACTAGTGTATTTCAAAAACAAACAAAAATGTTTTAACAAAAGCCTATTATGTTTACACAAAACTATAGCAGACATCTGTTGCAGTACTTGGATTTATAACGGAATTTTGAAAAAGGGCTTTAAAAAACACCACACAAACTCTCCTGTATTTCAAAAGCAAATAGAAAAACTGTTTTAACTAAATCAGTATGGCTGCCTCTTTTATATGTAAATCATTATACTCTTACCGTTAGAAAGTGCCAAAAAAAACCCTTTTTCGCCATTTTTGGGGTTATGTAACTATGTGAATTGATTTTTATTTTTTTTTAATTGTACAGATTTCTGAAAGTATTAATCTTAATCTTCAAAGTTCAGCTTTAATCGATCCAATATCCCTTTTACTTTTTGAGAGATATTAAATTAGTTATTAGTCCTCATCTGACAACATATAATTTTAAAATGCTTTCGTCGCCAATTACGTCGTTTTCGACAGGAACAGGTAAAATATGTTCTAAAAAAAGCTTTTAGTGTAGATTTCAAATCTGAAATCCATTTTTAGCGATCAGCTCAACTTTTGGAAATAAATTAAAAAATCTGCCGTTTTTGAACATAGTTTTGTTTTTTATTTGAAATAAATCTTACAAATTAAAACTAATTAAAATTAAAAGTGTAATGGAAATGGACGGTTTATATAAATTTTTTTCCGTTTCAAGTACAAGAGACCAACAATAGTCACTTAACATACCATCATCCCAAAAAACCTTTGTAACTTTTTTCTATTCTTTCTAAATCTTGGTGAAGTCGCTCTCCTTGCTCTTCACAATATATTGCAAAATGCAACTGAGGATTTTTCAAAAAGTAAAAGAGATATTGGGAGCATTAAAGCTGAATTTTGAAGATTAAGATTAGTACTTTCAGAAATCTGTACAATTAAAAACAATAAAAATCAATTTGCATAGTTACATAACCCCAAAAATGGTCAAAAGGTTTTTTTTTGGCAGTTTTTAACGGTAATATCTCGAAACCCAGCTGATAGCGAAACACGGTTGGCGGATTTGAGTTCAGCACAAAAAATTACCTTTACATCAACTCTTATTTGGTCGCGTCGAAAACCTTGTAAACCTGAGTAATAATAGCAGATACCTGGATTTATAACGTTATTTAATAAAAAAATTATGTACAAATACTTAATGCAGTACTCAAATTTGTAACTAAATTTTTAAAAAAACTCCATGTAAGAAAATACCCTCCTCTTTGCATTGACAACAGTTTTTTTCTTTTCGGCATGGATTTCACCACATATTTGAAATTATTTCTAGCTTTTCGTTTCAAATTGACCTTGAATTATTCCTTTTTTAGTTGCTGTCAACTTTTTTTTAGATTGCAAATTTTGCTTCCAATTTTACATATATGTATGTTCATCATACTCTCATAATTGTCTGAAAAGTATGAAATGCAGCTTAATCTTGTTGATAAATAAGTTTTTCAGCAGCAAGAAATGTGTGCACTATTACTCTAAGCAGGAGTTCGATACAGTCTTAGGGCCTGGTCACGTAGTGAGCTGCAGAGCGGCAAAGGCATGACATGTATCATGCCTCCAACTGTTACGAAGTTATGATAAAATTGGACTTTTTCTAATCATCAGATATGTAGAAAATTCAAGGCTATATATTTCAAGAGGTTTCAGTTCAAATTAGGTATGATATTTCAATCTCATGACCCCCCCCCCCCCCAAGCTGAATTCCTAGATCCGCGCCTGCTTCTTGGTCAATCTACAAGAAGCAGTTTGAAGCAGCCGCAGCAACAAATGGCTGGGATGAGGAGGACAAATACATAGCTCTGACGCTTGCCCTCAGAGGAACTGCTGCTGAACTGCTGCAAACCATACCAGCAGATAAGAGTGGCAACTTAAGTGCTCTTGTTCAGGCCATTGGCAAACGCTTTGGAGATGGCCATATGCAAGAAGTCTTCCGTGTTCAACTCAATACTAGAATCCAGAAAAGGGGAGAAACTCTGCAACAGCTTCAAGCAGACATCGAACGATTGGCACATCTGGCATATCCAGCTGCAGGAGATGAAATCATCAACCAACTCGCAACAGAAGCCTTTGTTCGTGCTGTATCTGACATCAACCTTCAGCGAGCAATTCGAACTGCTGGCAAACGCACGCTTCCTGAAGCACTAGCATTCGCCCTCACAATGGAAGCAGCAGAACAGGCTTCTCAAGGAGTTCATCGGTTGAGAGAACTAGGAGTTGAGGAGTGTTCTTGCAAGAGAACTGCGTTCCAAAGAAACCAGCGAGATGGACTTGCTCGATGCTGGAACTGTAACAAGATCGGAAATCTTCAACGCCAGTGCAGACTGCCACCTAGAAAACCTCCATGTTGGAATTGCAACAGGACTGGGCATTTGCAAAGCCAGTGCAGATTGCCACCTAGAAGACCATGGAAACCAGACTACAAGCATTGCACGCATGAAAAAGAAAAGGAAGTTGTTTCCATCCAGCGACTGAGAGCCTATCCCATTTACGATTGGAATAAAAGAAAAATGAGGCCTGCGCAAAAAGATGGCTCGGGAAGCGATATATATCGCCCAAAAGTGACTCCGCTGCAGTTAACTCCTACTCGGCGAAAGGGTGACGAGCGTGATTCCAGAGAAAACTACAAAGTTGGAGCGGACGGATTTCAAGTGTGCATGGATGTCAGCCATTTCAAGCCAAATGAGCTAATGGTCAAAACTGTTGGCAACAGCGTGGTAGTGGAAGGTAATCAAGAACGTGAAGATGAACATGGCTACATAAGTCGTCAGTTTATACGGAAGTACCAGCTACCAAAGGGGTACGATTCCAAAGATGTCATCTCAACGGTTTCAATGGACGGTATCCTGACAATCAAAACTCAGCAGAAGGCATTGAAGAACAACGAAAGGATAGTGCAATTTCAACAGACTGGCCCCATGAATCGGAGTGATAAGGGAAATGGAGAAGAAAGGCTGAGTGACGTTCATGAAAGAACAAGGGCAAATATGAAGCCATCAAGTGGTCGGATGAAAAAGCGATACGACACAAAAGCAACAAAGACAGGATTCCAAGCGGGAGACCTTGTTGGGTTTTATAATTCCCAGCGTCGGAGGGGAATGTCACTGAAACTTCAACAAAATTGGGAAGGCCCTTATACTGTTGTAACACGAGTAAACGATGGCGTCTACCGCATTCGGAGAGGATTAAGAGGCAAAATAAAAGTAGTTCACATCGACCGTTTACATCATTATAATGGTGATGGAAGTGATGGATTTGCTCGGGACGATCAATCCTAAGAGGGGGGCAGTGTATAATAACTTTCCATATTTGAACTATAACGACTCCGAAATGCAAACAAACGGACACAATAAAGCTTACGGTCGCAGTGCAAACATACCCTTATTAGCAATAATTATAGCAACTCTCAAAAGAAGGAAGTGCCATCTGCCGGATTATAGCAGATTTACCAGCTGTCAAATAAAAGCTTTTGGAAGGAAAATTATTGGGAAATTTCCCCTATGGAAAGCTCTGGAAGCAGAGACTAGAACGTTCTCCTTATTTCCAGAGTTTGGAAAACAAGTATAAAAGGCACATGTTTGAACGTCAGCGATACAGTTTGTTTTTAATCGTGAATGAATAAAGTTGGTTGTAATAAAAGTGAAAAGTAAAGTTTGTGAATTAATTCAGTGGTGAATAATAAATCGTTTTGTTTGTAGTAAGAAAAGTAAAGTGTTTTATTTTGTGAAATAAACAAGTGGACGTTTTAAATAAAGTAAATAAGTTTTATTAACGAACCTGAGAAAATATTACAATATTATCAAATTCAACCATCAAAAAAAAAATCTACTTAAAATTGAATTAACACCGTGTCAATAGATCTCTCGATTCCAGCGTCAAGTATTTTCTATCAGATTCTCACATTATATTGGCAGCGTAATTATCCAAAGAACGCGAGGGAGGGTAGATTTTGTATAGTCAATTTGTGTGACAGGCGAAAGCGTTGTTTGTTATTTGTTTGCCCGTTAGTCACACTCCCATTATACCAAGTGCATCGAACAATAACACCCTGCTGTGAGGTCAAAAACTCAAAAACATCTATTTTACATTCTCCGACAGCATCACCATCCCTGTCCGTACTCGATTTGGCTGGTGAACGATGGCAGAGAAACACATTTATAACATTTTTGATGTGGTTAGGAAATTAACACAGACACTAATGAATTTGTAATTATGTTGTGTCCTTATGGTCCCTACACCCAATCCATAGAGGGTACCATCACCAGCTGTGCGAGTATATTCACGTGGCTGGTAAATGAATGGAAAACAAGCATTCCGGTGGCAAGTCTGATTCGGTGGCATGACTATGAAAGAAGTCATCAAAACGCAAAGCTGACAATCAAAAAGTCAGAAGTACATATACTGACATGCGGGTAGATGTAAAATGTCAAAGTAAACTGAGTCCAACCGGAATGAACAACAAAACTATCATAAACACGCGAAAAGGGTGATTCCTGTGTAAAAATGGGAAAACTTCAACAACTGTCATGGTGTGTTTGCACATTAAACTCAAATTCTGGAATACGAATGCAAGGACGTAATGGTTACCACTCTCGTTGTATTTTATTGCGATATACATTATGTACATACATATGTATGTAGTATAGGTACTATATAATATGGCAATTACGTATGTTTTCGTTAAAAAACTTGGACTTGAGATTTTGATCAAACCTTACAGTATGTACCTATGTACTTTAAAGAAAAGACGAAAAAAGAGGGTCTCGCCACTCTGTCTGTTTGTCTGCGTCCATCGTGAATGTGTTTTTAAAAATCCCATTTTTATCGAAAGGGCTCGCAAAACCTTCTTTGTTCCTTTCAAAAGATGGATGTTAATGGTACTTCCTCCTAAGGAACTACTTTTTTTAATCTTCGATTTTCTTGAAAACAAAACAACTGATATTGACATTTTTTCTTCTGTAAAAGCCGATTATTTAGTTTACTTCCGCAAATTAGAAATTTTATTACAATTATTTATTTTTATTTTTACTTGCGATACAGGTATGTTCTATAAGGCAAGTTTTGGACTCGTACAAAAAAAACTTTTGAGATAAAAATCAAACATGACGTTACGATGATAGAGAACACCCAAAAAGTGGCGTCTACAGCCTAAACGGCTCGATCGATTTTATTCAAACTTGGTACATGGTGGTTTTTGGTGATTATACCCACACGCTTTTTTCATTTTTTTTTTTTTACCAAAAATAACGGTACCTGCCATACAAAATTTCAGATAAGGTTAAATAATATTGCATATCAAAATTTTCAAAAAAAAAGTTTTTGAATTTCTAAAAAAAGTAAAATTTGTTTTTTTTTTTTAATTCAATATCTCAAAAACGACTTCACAATTTTTTTTAATTTTGTTTTTGTCTGCACATAAATATATACTTAAGATTTGCATTCCAAAATGTATCCTTAAAAATGTTTTAAGAATTATATATAAAAAAAAATATTTTTTTAAAAAACCGCTTCAACGGTTTTAAATTTGTTTTCCATATATGTATTTAAATTCAATCAAGAATTAAGATGGCATTCTTTTGTTTCACCTCATACTTTCAAAGGAGTTGGTTTAGCTAATTTAAATATCGTATTTCATGCTTCTCTACATTTTTCTGTCATAATTTCCATGTTTTTATATACAATTTTCTGAAACCAGCAGTATTTTGAACATAAGAGCAAGTACGTGTGACCCAGTCGTGCATTTTATTTTATTTAAAAAAATACATATTTCAAATGTTTGCTTTTTTTATTGACAGTATTTATTAAACTGATGTAATAAATTGTTCGATAATTCTTCAGGAGTGGCAACTATGTTAAAATCTCTTAGAATGGTATAGTACCATTTTCTTCCTATTCAAACATCTACACAAAAAGACGGGAAAGCATGTCAATATGGCTTAAACATCTCAATTGGATTCCTTCAAAGATCTCCTTAAAACTTCCGGTACTTTAGAAACAAATCTGAACTGCCTACCATACATTATTATATAAATATATAGTAAAGATAGTACTAGCATCAAAACACAAGCAAAATGGACTGACTTTTGTATTCTTGCTTGGAGGGCCTTGGTGAAAAAGGGTTGAAAAAAGGTTGTTTAGAACTCCTACCACAACGGCCGCCATTGTATGAGCATAGTGAAATGCACATTATTAGATTTCTTTGATTTTATTTGGATTTAAGGCACGTACTGACGATACACAAGCCAAATCGCTGCCATGTAGGTTATGTGACTGTGCCTCTGTTGATTGTATACTATAAGTATTCTAGATATATGTACATACCGACCCTATCTAAGTACACCTCGCCTCACTTGATTGAGTGGGATGTTTTTATTAATCTCGGCTCATTTTAATGGTGAATTAACTCCATTTCTGCCTTGAATGTGTTTTTTGATCTTAAACATTGGTAATAACTCATGGGATTTTTTTTCTAGAAACTATCTTCATTGAAGAGCGAAACTGTCTGCATTGCACTTATTGCACATTGCAATCCCCCGGACAACAAAGCTGTTGGTCATTGGAAACCAGTGCAGGGAAATGATTCCACGGGCATCTGCTGCACATGGGAATTTATTTGATCATTAGTGGGAATCTGCCCCACTTTTCAAAGTGAAGTTAATTCTCACCGAGAAAGGGAATTTATTGCACCTTAGTGAGAAAGATCTCCACTTGTCTTGAAGAGTGGAGTTCTTTCCCACTTGATGTGAGAATCAACTTCACTTCTTTTTTTATTCGTTATTAATAGGTATTTTTTAATAACAAATAGTTTTTATTGTTATTAACTCGCAAAAGAAGGAACTGATTAATGCTCTTTGTCCAAACCTGAGGAAAGAAGATTCTTGATTGACGGAACTTTTAGGGCCAATTTTTCAGTGCGAGATCATCCTAGTCTCGGGGTTAAACCTGAGTTAACTCCATAAACATGTTTTTCAGTTAATTGAAATCCTTCCTAAGTTAACTCCGAGTTAACTCGTCTAATGTGGTGAGTTAACTCAGGGACCAAATTGAGGGCCTTTTCAGTTGTGGCACCATCTCGATTTTGATAAGGAAAGTTATTGTCAGTGCAATGTCGATGTGGCGCTATCTCTATTCCGATGCGTGAAAGGCATAGAAGGGTGATATCCATAGTGTCGCACATCGTTGGCCCCAGATTTTTGACAACTGAAAGATAAAGTTAATCCTCTACTGAAAAACTGTTAACTGAGTTAACTCGGGGCTAATTTATTTTCAGGATAAGCTAACTCTGGTTTAACTCAGAGCTAACCCTGAACTGAAAAACAGGCCCTTGATGTCATTATCACTGTGCAGTGCAAGGCCCGCGGGTATAAATCCCGTGGGCCTTATTTCCCAAAATAAAATAAAAAAAAAACAAAAACACCCATGCGTTTATTTTCCATTTTGAAATGGAAACAAAAGCTCTGGGCTTTGTTTCCTTTTGCTCGTGGGCTTTAATTCCAATTATGAATGGAGAGAAGACCTATTCAACAAATGCATATATGGGATAAATTCAAAGTTTCTTAAAATCCAGATTCTTTAAATGCAAAAGAAACATTGCATACACTCAACCTCGCACCTACCTCAAAAATCTTATAGTGTAGCAGGGAGGTTGCAGAGGGGCAGCATGCCCCCCCCATACTGTTTATTTGCCGTAATGCTGGGTGTCAGTACTGTACTGCTGTCCCCCTGCACCACTATAGGATTTGGGGTAGGATCGGATTGGGTAAATGCAAAGTTTCTTTTGCATTTTTAGATTCTGGAATTAAAAAAACTTTGAAAAACTCAAACATTATTGAAAAATCGCGCTCTTCTCCACCTATGAATAAAATATCAACTCAAGTAAATAAACAATCTTATTATTATTATTTATGAATCAATAATCTCTCAAACTCCAAAATTTTAGGTGGGAAAAAATTCCACAAAATGTTGGATGTTGTGAATTCCTTCTCGCGGCGAGAATAAATTCCAATTTGAAAAGTGGAACAGATTCCTGTCAAAGATGAAATAAATTCCCATGTGGAGCAGATGCCCGTGGAATTATTTCCCTCTACCATGTAAACCATATTGCTGAGTCAGCTCATTCCAATCGTCTACGAGCAACTTTTGTGTGTAGGTACATATATGAATTTAGCAGGACACTTTTGGAAATTTAGATTAAAAAGTATTATATCATTAGTTGCTACTTAATTGCAAATTAGTTACGGAAAAGAAATAATTAATTGAAAAAGATGTCCTGCTAACTTCATATGAACTATAAGCAGGTCACCTTTCTCAAAAATAAAGATAGACGAAAAAAATAAAAATGGTTGTGTAGAACTAATTAACTGCGAATTAGTTACCTACGCAAAAATCAAATTAATTGTGTTTTTGATTTGTGAAAAAATGGGTGTGCTGCTAACTTCATATAAACTTAGCAGGACAACTTTCTTAAAAATAAAGTTAAACTATTAGAACGGATCGAAAACTGATGACGAGATTGATGGTGGCGTGTATACTGTGTACTCAGATAGACTAAAATTTGGTCTCTCCTTCCGTCTTTTAAATCATTGTAGCGTGTTAAAGGTGGAAATTTTGGCGATCAAAGAAGCATTGTCTTGGCTGAAAGAAAACATATATTCGGATCTTCTCAGATAGTCAAGCAACCATCAAATCCCTGGAATTGGTCTCTCTACTGGAGGTGGCACATTTTCATGCATCTTTTTTTTACAATTTCCTTGAAGTTAACCCTATTTTTTTCCGTAGATTTAAGCTGACAAATACCTTTGTATGTAGGTACTAAGGTAGCGATGTCTCTCGAGAAGATTTATATAATAGAATATGTACGCAATCAAGTGATGTTGAGTGTGTGTTTTATACTCCAATTTCTAAATACTTTCCATGTTGAAACGAGTGCCGAAAAGCCATGGATATTTCTGTGCATGCTTCACAGATATTAGTTTCAGTATATTGGATTGTACAAAAGCATCAACTCAACGCGAACGTTGCTTCAGCATTATAATTTTGTTTTTCACCAAAGACAGAAAAGTAAAGTTGTGTGGCTAAAAAGTTTTAGCTGCGCTCAGATTTTGGCAATGAGGTGTTGAATTGATATGGCTACAGGCTACAGGCACCAAATACCGTAGTGATAGCATTGTTGCATGCCTTTTATCTATCTATATGTCTACTTCTATTGCAAGTTCGAAGTTTTGGGATTTTTAAATTAAAATATCGGCACCTGACTTTTCGAAAGAAACGGAATGTTTACATTGGAGTTTTTGGAGGTGTTTGGTTGCGGAAAAGGTGGATTGTACATGTTAAATGAGCAGTTTTTGGTGTATTCAACTGATTTTCATAAACTTTAGTAGACCGAGTTCGTGATGTGGAAGCCCTTTCAAATGGAAAATAAAAACCGTCACTCAGTTTATTATTACAATCAGACTTTATTTGGTTTTTATCTATTTATGTAAAGTTGCGTGTAAATTTGGGAGTACAAATACTTGAAGCAATTCTCGGGCAAAACTTGTAAATGAACTAACATCAGTCATCATATTAGGTCGCACAAGGTTGGACAGCTACATGATATATGTATATGTGACATGAGTTATTCTCCAGAGTTTTGTAACGAAAAGACGCACCTTTAAGGTGATAGATGTCTATCTACCCCTCTGGTGAGCTAATTTCATGACTTTGTCCACTTGCGAGTTTTACTCTGGAGAGCTTCTTGAAAGTTACTCTCAGTTTTTTACTCTCAAATGGATATGCACCTTAAGATGTTTCTACTCCATCCATCATTGTAATCTTTTCATTTTCATTTATTTCGAAATTATATGGTTTTCAAAACTTATTCGGAATAGGATCTATCATTTTCTAATGCTTTGCTCTGGTGGGATTTTTAAGAAAAGCACTATGCACCAAGGGCGTACACAATGGGGGCAGGGAAGGGCAGCAGTTGCTTCCTTTAATCATGGTATATTTCCTAATTTGTTTGCTAATGAACAAAACATACAGTCTTAAAACTTTTCAAGAAGTTGAATTAATGGCTAATGTGTTTTTCACAAGAAAATTCACTAGTAGGCTATTGACTAGACCGGTGAATGAAGGGTATAGACTATAGAGGAACAATTACGTGCAAGGGGTTTTATTATTGAACTTGTGTTTGTTTGGTCCATAAGCATAGGCGCCCAGAGGGGGGGGCAAGGGGGGGCAGTTGCCTCCCCTTGGCTCTGGACAATACCACGCAACTAAGGAATTTTTCATTTTTTTCTTTGAATTTTAACAAATACTATACCTTCTCTCCATGATTTGCCCCCTCCTGGCTCTGGATCATACCAAAAGTATCTGAAAATATCCTTAGTTTCGATATTGTTGGATAATATGGATATTTTCTTTATAGCTTCTTTATTGAGTTCATGATTTGCCCCCCCCCCCCTGGCACTACCACGCAACTAGCATTTTTACTTTGAATTAAAACAAATACCTTCTTGTTCACAAATAAAAAGTGAAGATTTTCTTATTTAAAAAAAAAGTTTGATTCGGAATTAGCCCAATTCAAATTAGTAAAAAAAGGGCATGAAATCGCATTTTTTCGATGGACAAAATTTTTTGTATGGAATGTGTTTGGGTACGCCTTCTTATCATAAAAACGAGTTTTTTGGGATTTTTGGGGTAAGGGAAGAGATTGGTTTTATTTTTTTGCAATAGCTCGCTCGCATTTCATTTCACAGCAAAACATTCAACTTCAACTTTGTAGAGAATAAAATTTCCTATAAAATAAATTATCAATAACTCTTGTAGGTTGTTTAATCTTTCAGTTATAACGGTCCAATGTTCCTCTATGGGTTGTATTTTGGGGATGGTATGACTTTTCTTGAGTTATCTCGGTTACCTTTGAATTTTTTGGATGATGCTCTTAGAATAATTTTTAGTTCTTATAACTACCTATAAAATGAGCCTTTAATCGATATCATCAGCCACGAATTATGTGAATCATCCTATAATATATAACGGGTGATTTTTTAGGTGGTTTGGTTTTGGCAACACTGGTTTTGACAGCTGACGTGTGTTTAGTACCTTGTGTCACTGTCAAACAGCTTCAGTTTGGTTTGCAATTTAACCATGGATCGTCTTACAAATGAACAACGCTTGCAAATTATTGAATTTTACTATCAAAATTCGTGCTCGGTTCGAAATGTTCATCGCGCGCTGCTTCCATTTTATGGTCGGCATTCTCGACCTTCTGAGCAGTCTATTCGGAAGATTGTGACCAAATTTCGCACCAAATTTACTTTGTTGGACATTAAACCACCAACACGTTTACGTACTGTGCGTAGTGAAGAAAATATTGCGGCCGTATCAGCTAGTGTGACAGAAGACCGCGAAATGCCGATTCGGCGCCGTTCCCAGCAGTTAGGCCTTTGTTACAGCACTACGTGGAAAATTTTGCGGAAGGATTTGGGCGTAAAGCCTTTTAAGATACAGCTGGTGCAAGAACTAAAGCCAGCCGACCTACCACAACGCCGAATTTTTGGTGAATGGGCTCTTGGAAAGCTGGCCGAGGATCCGCTTTTTTATCGAAAAATTGTGTTCAGCGATGAGGCTCATTTTTGGTTGAATGGGTACGTAAATAAGCATAATTGCCGCATTTGGAGTGAAGATCAGCCAGAAGCATTGCAACAGCTACCAATGCATCCCGAAAAAGCCACTGTTTGGTGCGGTTTATGGGCCGGCGGCATTATTGGGCCATATTTCTTCAAAGATGATGCGAATCGCAGCGTTACTGTCAATGGTGAACGCTACCGAGCGATGATAACAAACTTTTTTTTGCCCGAAATGGAAGTTCTTGACTTGCATGATATGTGGTTTCAACAAGACGGTGCCACATGCCACACAGCACGCGAAACAATGGCGCAATTGCGAGGCGAGTTTGGTGAACAGTTAATTTCACGTTTCGGGCCGGTCAATTGGCCGCCTAGATCGTGCGATTTGACACCATTAGATTATTTTTTGTGGGGGTATGTCAAGGCTAATGTCTATAGGGACAAGCCCGCTTCGATTGACGCACTGGAAGCCAACATCCATGCATTCATTCGTGAGATACCGGCCGATATGTGTGAAAGAGTATGCCAAAATTGGACTCAGCGGATGGGCTACCTGAGACGCAGCCGCGGTCAACATTTGCATGAAATTATCTTTAAACATTAAATTGCAAGGTTCAAACTATCGATTCAAATAAATATTTCATTCATTTTTTCGAATTTTTTGTGTTTTTTTTTTTTTAAAAGTTCTAAACCTCTTAAAAAATCACCCGTTATGTATAATATTTTTTTTTTTTCGTAAAATGTTTATCCGATGAATCGTACAAAAAAGATATTACTTAAAATTTTGTCTATAGTGATGATATAAATTAAACATATATCATGCGTGGAGTTACATACTACATAGAAGGTCACAGGCGCGGATACAGGGGGGGGGCAATGGGCAAGATTCGTTCTAGCATAAATATGAATTTAATAAAAGTTTATCAAAAAAAGGTCCTTTAGTTACACGTTTATAAAATTTTAGCTTAGCATCGCAGCGTTTCAGCAATGAGTAGTTGTGCGTTGGCCGATGGCTGACCAAGTTCAGTTAAGAAAAGTTCCACTATGCCCAAATAGCCTTCAAATCGACTGAGTGGAAAGCTTATAACTTCGGTTTTAGATGTCCGATCTTCATAGTTAAGGCCTTTAATTAAAAGATAAGTGTCCGGCTACATTACTGTATAACATTTTATGAGAAAAGTGAATTTATTTCATACTAGGAAGCAGATTGAATCTCAAATCGATTTGATTTTCACTTTTCAAAATGCTGTGAATGAAAAATTTCACAATTTGCAAATAATGATTTAAAAAGTTATTGCTCCACCTTATATTTAAATGTAACGAGAGAGGCGTTAAGGGCACTTATCTAAATTTTCAACCTTAAAGTCGATTTTAATTTAAAAATAAAAATTAAATCTTTAAATTACGTCGATTTAAATAGCTTCAAAAATTTTTAACTTTGCTTCAAATGCTCGGATCTACTGGATAAAGACATCTAATTAAATTTAAAATAATAAACTACATTTGCTTATCAAAGTTACTGAAAAATACCAAAAAACTTCATACTTAAAGGCTCATAGAGTTCTGTTTATGATAAATATTTAAATGTGCGTTTCCGTTAAGGGAGTACGTTCACTAGAAAACTCTCGAGAGTGACTCTCGGATATCTGTCTTCGCCTCTCCTCTGGTGAGCTTATGTCATGACTGTGTTTGTGTGCACTTTCGAGTTTAACGCTCTAGAACTTCTTCAGAGCTGCTCACCGCCTTTTTACTCCGAAATGGATACGCACTTTAAGAGTATGCCCATGTGCTTCGAGTTTGGCGCTGTACACAGTGATGCGTGCAGACGTGCTGCACATCTGCTTTAGCCATAAGATACGTTTTTGAAGTATGTAAGTTTTCGTGAGGATTCTGTCACTTTCGTGGATGCATTTTTTCCGTGTTCCATATTATTAAACTAGCGAAGAGTACGAATCCAACGAAGAAGATTGGAGAGAAACCAGGAAACGACCACAGCAGTCACTGCCCAAGAGAAGTTGGATGGAACTTTTACACCTAAGGATTGTTGTTTTTGGCCGTTTTTGAAAACATCAACGCCAATTCGATTGTCAAATGATGTATCATTTTTCAATGCGAATATTGATATTGAATCGATCTGCATGAGTCTGGCAACTCTGCAAACGATGTTTTGACTTTTGAGCTTCTATGAAACATTTTTAATAAAACTTAACGAAGGCTAAGTATATTGTTATTGTTAATGAAATGTATAACGAAAGTTAGTCACAATCAAAGGCTGAACCGAGAAGGTCGGACGGAAAAGTTTAATAAAGAGTGGTTTTTATTTCTACTGTCCACTATAATAATCATTGTGTTTTATTTCAATGTCGGAAAGTTTGGTTTTGTATCGATGAACGAAAGCACCTGAGGAAACGATACGGTTCATCTCGATTTTGATCTGTAAATTTAGTTTTTCTAAGATACAGCTTTTGCCAAATTAATGCAATGGTTTTGTTTGCACAAAGTTTTTTTCATCAATTTCCTTCAATTATCTTGCAAACGAATTTGAAGTTTATGACCACGTTCTCCAGTTTCTCAATATTTTTGTTGCCAACTCGATGTTTGTAGGTACTGCAGAATTGCACCACACTGATGTTTTCGAAAATGTGACTTTAGCAAACTGTATTATCGAACACAATGCTTATGCAGTAAAACTTTTATTTGCCATTTTGAACAGAAAACTTTTGCAGTTTGCGTTTGAGAACATTCCGCAAAATGTATTTTTGATGCTGATAACATTCTCGAAAACGGCCTTTTACTGGCAAAGTTAGGTTGGATTGTCCCAGCTAAAAAAGAGGCTGGAAATCTCATTCGAACTCGAACGTCATGTCTCATGTGTCTGAATAGAAACATACCACTGTGCCATTATATTTTCCAAGCATAATTGTGGAGTTACGCAGACCCAGAGGGAACTCAAAAACGCTGTAAAAACACCATGCTAAAGCAGCAAACTGCAAAACTTCATTTCATATAGTTGAAAGTACCCGCTATTCGAAACACTGTGGCAGTTATGAAAGACTTAATTGCTTTCTTCAAATTTCAAACTCATCAATTCACATTGCTTTGTGTGACCAGGCGTGTAGAGCGGTATAAAGTGTACTCAAATTTTCTGTAGACCTCATCAATATTTTGGAATCTCACGAAAATTGCCCCCCCCCCTGAACGAAATCCTGGATCCGCGCCTGGAAGGTCATGGGGCAGCCGGGAAGGTCTGGGCACCGACGCACGTTACTTGTCGTTGAAAACTGAGTTATATATCCTCACTCAAAGTGTAAACCGAAGGTATTGCATGGTGAACTTTAATGCTGCTACAGTTCCAACAACAGCCCAAGAACCATTCCTAGCCAATGAGCAGAACAGAAATAAGTTTATCCAACTCCTTAAGCATAAACTGCTAGACACAGGTGACACGGTTTTTCAGGACAAAGGTGATGCTGATTTTCTTATTGTCACTACAGCCATTAAGGAGTCTTATCTGCATGACTATGTCACAATCGTTTCCGATATTCTTGTTTTGTTAACGAAACATGGGAAACATGCGAATGTCTTTCTTCGGAAACCGAAAAAATCACACGTATCAGAGAAATGGTACTCAACAAAAAGTATCAAATATGACCGAATAGTATCAGACAACATTTTATTTGTACACGCTTTATCCGGCTGTGATACAACGTCAGCAACGTACTTCGCGGGTACAATGAAATTCGTTTCCACTATGGAAAAAAGTGTCAGCAACCTTGCTGCAGAAGTGGAAATTTTCAAACGAAAATTCGTTGACCCAGAAGAAATTATTGTGGCGGGGGAAAAATTCTTTTTAGCACTCTATAGTGGAGGAAAGACAACTTCGTTATAAAAAATTTACGAGGTTCATTACAAAAACGAAAAATAATCTTTCTTCACTACCCCCTACAAAAGAACTAGCTCCCCTCGAAATAATGAAGATTAGTTTTTGTTCCTGCGCATCAAAATGTGGAGTGACTTGTGGATGTTGCAAAGCAGTGAAACGTGCAGCAACATCCACAAATGTATTGAAATTACTAAAGATGATTGCGAAGATAAAAGTACCCTTCTCTTTGAGATTCCTCACTACGAAATAATACCAGAAGAAACGATATCTGAAGCTGATATACACGATGATGAAATGATACCAGGACCTTCAAAAATCGCAAAATACTCCCCTTAATTATTTTACCAAAATTCACTACTTATGTATTTTCTCTCCTCTTCAAACACTAACACAGAAAAAACTTATTGTTAAACACACTTTACCTACCTCTTATTATCATTTTTTCAATTATTCTGTTAATACAAACCAATCAATAAATTTTAAATCTAGTTTAATTTTTTTTCGTTACACCAGGAAAACCGCATGCAATACCGTTTCGGTTTACACTTGGAATGAAAATATATAACTCACTTTTTAACAACAAGTAACTACGGTGCCCTGCCTTCCCGGATGTAACTCCACGTATGGTATATGTTAAGTTTATATCATTACTATAGACAAAATTTTAAGTAACATCTTTTTTGTACGATTCATCGAATAAACTTTTTCAAAAAAGAAATACTTATTTTTTTTTCTTGACTCATAAAGTGAGAATTGAATTATTCACACTATTCGTGGCTAATGATATCGATTAAAGGCTCATTTTATAGGTCGTTATAAGAACTAAAAATTATTCTGAGAGCATCATCCAAGAAAATCAAAAGTAACCGAGATAACTCAAGAAAAGTCATATCACTCCCAAACCACAGCCCTATGGGAACATTGGCCCGTTATAACTGAAAGATTAAACAAACTACAGAAGTAATTGATAGCTAATTTTAAAGACAATTTAATTCTCTACAAAGGTGAAATTGGACGTTTTGTTGAAATGCAAGCGAGCTATTGCATAAAAACAAAACCAATCCATTTCTCAAGATAACGGCTTTTCCCTAACCTCAAAAATCCCAAAAAACTCGTTTTTATGATAAGAAGGCGTACCCAAACAGATTCCATAAAAAAATTGTCCATCGAAAAATGCGATTTGATTTCCTAATTTGACTGGGCTAAACTTGAAATTTTTGTTTTGAATTTTCAAATCTTATTTTTTTCTTATTTTTTTAAATATATAAAACAAAGTCAAGTTAGTTACATCATTTAAAACTCAAGAACGGCTTCACCTATTTAATTGATATCTGATTTGTTGGAATCGTCTCGAATAGTATAGAATAACTAATAAAATATCGGAAAAATTCACGGAAAAAATTATATGCACTTTGGGTGCCTGTTTTATATATTCAAAATAATAAATCCATTGAGTTTGAAAGCAAATGAATCAATAATTATCAAATTTTGATCTGAAAAACTAAAATACAAAAAATTATAATACAGTCTATTATCCGGAGGTCGATTTTATATACATATTTATAGAAAATAGTTTAACGCTGAACAATTTGTAAACAGTTCGTCCAAAGTTGTTTTGGATCTTGTCATTGGCTGAACGGATTTAAATAAGGATCTGAAAAGGTCCTTAAAATAAATTTTTCTTCATCAAGTACCCATTCACTGCGGCTGTGAAGCTATTTATAAAAAAAAATGGCCCCCATGTGTCAAGCCATGAATTTTCAAAGTCTGTCTGAAGAATGGCTACGATGTCGATGCTTTAAGAAAACTTCTAAAATATCAGAAATTTTCCCATTTTTTTTTAGAAAAATGTGATTTTATGGCCTTTTCGAATGGGGATAGAATGGCAGTTCTTGTTCTGAAAAGGAGAGAAAATTGTTCCGGATTTGATTTCAGAATCGTTCACATGTATCGAATCGGTCTTCCGAATTGCCAATCGGAAAGGCCATTAGGGAAATTCGTTGGAGTTTGGATATTTTCAAAACAGTGTGTTTAAAAAACATGTCAACATTTTGCAACTTCGTTATTCCTTGAAAGATTTCAATGAAATTGACACAGGTGATGGCTTATACAGAATTAAAAAAGAAAAAAATTTTTCAAAACAGGGCGCTTAAAAAAAAATGTCAACTTCGTTGTTCCTTGAGTGAGTTCAATAAAATATTATACGACGAATATTTTCAAAATATGGCACCATCATCACCATGAACTGTGGCAATTTCATTGAAATCACTCAATTCGATTTCATTCGATTTCAAAACTTTTTTTTTGAAACTGTCCTTTTTCCTTTTGTAAAATTACATTTTTATTTCTTATTTCAAAGGTTCGTGAATGGATCTTCAATAGTTTTCGCATAATAAATTCGGAACGAACCATATTCTATAGACCCACATCCTAGCATTTTTGGTTCGATCGTGAAAATGAATTTTGTTTTAATCGAATCAAAAATAACATTCCCTTTTGATTTTTTCACGAGTGAACGAATTGTATTTTATTGTTCTATGAACCTTGCTTTTTATACAAAAACTTCCAAAAAAATGCCTGTGTGGTAAAATAAGTACGGTCTACTATTAAATATAAAATAATTTTACGCTGGATAACTATTAACAGTGCCTCCCATAGAACGTTATTTTCAATTTTCTTCATTATTGACTGAAGGATTTTAATGAAATTATTTATAAAAACTTCCAAAAAGCTCAAATTGTACTGCATATTAAAATTAAAAAAAAAAAAAATTTTTTGAATACCCATTTTTTTTTCGAAAATTTGATACCTCAAAATTGGTTTGGTGTCTGCCCCCCCCTGGACAAAATCCTGCGGGCGCCTATGTCCATAAGCATGACTAAAACTGAAAAAGCTTCATAATTCAGTAATGAATTTCTTAGAGAATGGTCTTACTGGCCATTCTTCAAATATTTTTGGTATAACTCGGAAACTAAGCCAAAAATTTGACAACATTTTCCCCAAAATTTTTTGTTCCAAGTAAAATTTCCTATCGAAATGGGTGGCTTAAAACTTTTTATAAAAATGTTTAGCAGAACCAAAATAAAAAAATCGAAAAATTTAAGATTTCTAAATTTTTTAATAAATTGCGCATACTTTTTAGAGCAAAAATAGCTTTAAAGTATTCTTGGACATAGTAATGTAGAGGCACAGGGCTTTAATGTTGTAAGTTTTTACTAAAAATTTACAGAAACTATATATACAATGTACTCAATCAGTCTTTACAATTTCTTTTAATTTTTCGCAGCTCTCCGGCCCGAAAGGCTCTTTTTCGGTACTACATAGCAAATTTCACATCCGTAGAGTAATTCGAACTCAAGATTTTTATAAAATATGACATTGAAATGCTTGGTTTTATAATGAGAGCTTGTAAATCTTTTCAAATGACTAAATCTTACACAACTATGTTTAATTCCCTAGTAAGACATATAGTAGAATATGGAAGCACAATATGGAACCCCTTTTATTTGACTTATTTGAAACAAGTTGAAACTGTTCAAAGAAAATTTACAAAATACCTTCTTTTTTTTAAATGAATGGTCCTCAAGTAGAATATAAAGACTTCAAATGTTAACTGTTGATGTTCAAATGTTGAAGAAAGAAGATTATGCACAGATGAAATTTTCTTGCACAAAATATTACATGGTGTGATAGACAACGCTTATATTCCCGAAAAGATTTGTTTTAACGTTCCGTACGCACAATTCAGACATCAACATCCGTTTTCTATCTTACAACAGCAAAAAACAAATTTAATATATAAATCACCGTTATTAGTCCAGTCAACGAAGACTCAAAACAATAAAATAAATGCAACAAATCATGCTCTCTGGGTTATTATTTCATGTGGTGGGGGTGACTCCCAGGTACAACATACTAAAAGTCCCCAGCCCAGGGCCGCAAGCGTTAGCCAGGAGGGGGGTTAAGGTCCCCTTTTGTAATTTTTGGGAATGTTTTGAAAACTAAGCGTTTGAGCGGAGGAGTGTACACTACAAAATGAAAGAATAATAAATGTCTTAAAAAAAATCTTATTCATGAAAAAAATCTTATTCATGTTTTCGGTAGGAGCATGGTTCAAAGATACGGGGAGTAGAAAATTCAAAATTTTAAAAACAATGTTATTGTCTTACGAAATCAATGGTTTTTGATCAATTAACCCAGAAATAACCGGAAAAGTACGTACATATATTGATTCATGGTCATTTCAGTGACGTCATGAGAGCTAGTTGAAGTGCACAGAAGGTGGTTGTGTTTAAAATGTCCTTATTTATTTCTTATGATACAGTGTTTATTTTTATGTGAGAAACACTGTTTCTTCAAAGGTAAGAAGTACACAGAATTTTTCCAAGTTAAAAGCCAATGCTTAATGACAGCATTTTTGGACATATCCTAACAAATAAATTCTATAGAAGGGGAGGTATATTTCCCCCTCCTTTCTATAAGAAGGGACAAATTCCCTAAACATTGACTGAAAATAGAAAATAGCCATTTTAAAACAACGGAAATACTTACAATAATGTTCTACATCTTTTTTAAAAGCTTAAAACAGATTCTCTTATTATATGGTCAAATCAAGTCAACAGTTTTTGAAAAATTCGTTTGAAAACTCAAAATTAATAAATAAAAATTGAAAACAATTTTGAAATGATTTTTCATTTTTTATTTTACACTATAAAGTAGTAAATTGTGTTTTATTATTTAGTGTTGTTGATAGCCTGGAGTCAAATACTGAAAACCAGACGGTTGCAGGGTTTCTTGTTTTTGAGAAAATTGAAAATAATGAAAATCACCTTTTTTTAATCGTTTTTGTTGGGTAATTGTTACTAAGTGCGTTTGAAAAAAAAGTAGTTTTCATAATTTTAAATTTTCTCAAAAACTAAAAACCTCACAACCGTCTGGTTTTCAGCATTTGACTCAAGGCTATCAACAACACTAAATAATAAAACACAATTTACTACTTTATAGTGTAAAATAAAAAATGAAAAATTATTTAAGAAAATTTTTCAATTTTTTTTTTATTAATTTTGAGTTTTCAAACAAATTTTTCAAAAACTGTTGACTTGATTTGACAATATAATATAACAGAATCTGTTTTAAGCTTTGAAAAAAGTTGTAGTACAATATTGTAAGTAATTCCGTTGTTTTTAAATACCTTTTTTTCTATTTTCAGTCAATGTTTAGGGAACTTGTCCCCCTTATAGAAAGGAGGGGGAAATATACCTCCTCTTCTATAGAATTTATTTCATAGGATATGTCCAAAAATGCTTTCATAAAGTATTGACCTGTAACTTGGAAAAATTCTGTGTACTTTTTACCTTTGAAGAAACAGTGTTTCTCATTTAAAAAAAAACTGTATTATAAAAAATAAATAAGGACATTTTAAACACAACCAGCTTCTGCTGACTTCAACTAGCTCCCATGACCATGAATCAACATATATGCGTACTTTTCCGCCTATTTCTTGGTTAAATGATCAAAAACCATTGATGTTGTAAGACAATAACCTTGTATTTCAAATTTTTGAACTTTCTACAGCCCGTATCTTTCTTAACGATGCTCCCACTGAAAATATGAATAAAACTTTTTTTGTAAGAAATTAGTTATTCTTTCATTTTGTCGGGATAAAAGGTAATGAGATTGCAGACCAAGCTGCTAAGTCAGCTATAAACGAACCGCTACACATTTTTCATTGTTTTAACAAAAAAGACAACAGAAAACAAATTATAAACATCTATGATGAAAAAAAGAAAATGTGCTGGAAAGAATACATTCATCACTATTCATCGCTCAATCCTCAACCAACACACCCTATCTTCCCAACAAATACACCATTAAACATGATCCGCATCTTCATACGACTCCGTTTGGGACACACCAATTTAACCCACAACCACATCATCTCTAAAAATCAACCACCAACTTGCCAATTTTGTAACCAAAATATCCCACTTACAATAAAACACCTGACATCCGAATGTATAAAAGTAAGCTCCATCTGTAGGAACCAATTTGGTAAAGACAAATTAACCGACTTCTTGATAACTCCATCGGAACAAAATATCAAAAATATTTATAAAATAGCGTGCATACTAAAAATAGAACTAAAAATTTAGTTTATTATACATAATAATAAAAAAAAAAAAAAACTCTTATCTAAAATACTTTATGTATGTAGATATTATGTACTTAAAAACATTGAATTAATTTTATCTTTTATCAAATAGCCGCAGACTCTGGTAGTTAGTGCTATAGATATTAAGATAATATTGTAATTTACTTACATGTTAATAAAGTTATAATAATAATAATAATAATCTTTCATTTTGTAGTGTGCACTTTTCCACTCAAACGCTTAGTTTTCAAAATATTCCCGAAAAATTACAAAAGGGGACCTTTAACCCCCCCTCCTGGCTAAAGCTCGTGGCCCTGGGCTGGGGACCTTTAATACGTTATACCTGGGGGTAACCCCTACCACACAAAATAATAACCCAGAGAGCATGATTTATTGCATTTATTTTTCCTTCGTTGACTGGACTATATATAGAATTCAAAAAAATCATAATCAAATCTTTCATGATATTAACTTAGACGAGTTTAATATTTTCAAATTAAGAGTTTCAGTAATCGATAAAATCATTTCAACTAGAACCACAAAACTTAACTAAAAGTTAATTTCGCAAGGCTCACTAATAAATCAAAAACAAATTATTAAAAGTCTATAAAAAAAATTAACTTTTCTATGAATTTCAATCTAAGAAACCATTGAATTATGCAAATTTGTAATTTTTAATAGAATATATAATTTACATTCAAGAATATTATATATATCTTCTCTTTCTTTCAATTAGTATTAAATATAACTATATGTATACATTATAAATGGTAGTATGTAATTGGACACCACATGTCTGTATATTGTCATTTAAATTATTTAAATAAAAATAAAATAAAATGCACGACTGGGTCGCACGTACTTGCTCTTATGATCAAGACACTGCGAGTTTAAGAAAATTGTATATACAAACATGGAAATTATGAGAGAAAAATGTAGAGAAGCATGAAACACGACATTTTAAATTAGCTAAAACAACTCTTTTGACAGTTTGAGGTGAAAAAAGAGTATGCCATTTTAATTCATGATGGAATATGATTGTATGGGAAAAAAAAATTTAAAATCGTTGGAGCGGTTTTTTTTTAAATAAATTTTTTATATATAAAATTCTTAAAATTCTTAGCTAAAACAACTCTTTTGACAGTTTGAGGTGAAAAAAGAGTATGCCATTTTAATTCATGATGGAATATGATTGTATGGGAAAAAAAAAATTAAAATCGTTGGAGCGGTTTTTTTTTAAATAAATTTTTTATATATAAAATTCTTAAAACATTTTTAAGAAAAAATTTTGGTATGCAGATTTAAGCTATATATTTATGTGTATATAAAAACAAAATTTGAAAAAAAATTGTCAACCCATTTTTGAGATATCGAATTTTCAAAAAAAAGTTTGAAACTTTTTTAAAAATCCAAAAACTTTTTTTTTTGAAAATTTTGATATGCAATATTATTTGATTTTATCTGAAATTTGTATGTAAAAAAAATCATCTAAATCCGTTCAGCCGATAACGAGAAAATTCAAAATAAAAAAATACGTTCTATGACAGGTACTATTAATAGTTGCAAAGTGTAAAATTTTATAATTTTTGGTAGTAGATCGTACTAATTTTAGTATATACAAAAAGTTTAATCAAAATCGTAGGAGTCGTTTTTAAGCAAAAAAATATTTTCCTTTACGGTTTTTTAACTTTTGTATGAAAGGTACCGTTATTTTTTCATAAATGTAAAATTTTTTTTAAAAATATTTTAGAAAGTACTAAAAAAGTCTTAAATATCGAGTTTCAAACAAATCGATCATGTCGTTTTCGAAATATTTGATTTTCAAAAAAAAAATTTGAAACATTTTTTAAAAATCCAATAAACATTTTTTCAAAAATTTTGGTACACAAAACTATTAATATTTTTTAGAAGCTTCTGTGTAAAAAAAATAATTGAAATCGGTCGTACCATTTTGAAGAAAATCAAAAATCAAAAAAATGGTTCCTTGGGAGGTACCATTAATAACCATTTTTGAAAAATGGTTTTCCACCCAAAGAAAGCCTTTACTAAAATAAATTTATTGATTTTTTTTTAAGAAAAGTTGTCGAGCCGTTTTTGAGAAAAATACGATTATGTAAACTTGCCAAAAAAAAATGTATGACAGGTACCGTTATTTTTGGTTCTAAAAAAAAAAGGAAAAAAACGTGTCGGCAGAATCACCAAAAACCACTAAGTACCAAGTTTGAAGAAAATCGATCGAGCCGTTTAGGCTGTAGACGAACAGACAGACAGACAGACAGACAGACAGACAGACAGACAGAATTTTGCCACCCACTTTTTTGGTGTTCTCTATCATCGTTATATCATGATTGATTGTTATCTCAAAATTTTTTTTTTGCACGAATCCAAAACTTGCCTTATAGTACCTATAATCGCAAGTAAAAATAAAATTACAATTATTGAGAATATTTAAATAGGCTATTTTTCCGGATATTTTTAAATGCTTCCAGACCTACAAACTGAGCAGCTGAGTCGATCAAAATAAAACTTGGTACTAGGTGCAATGATAAGTTTAAGTTTAAGTTTTGTTTTATTGAACATTTCTTTTTACAATTGGCTTTTAAAAATAATTTAAAACTATTAGATAATCTTCAGGACTTTCCTCTCAAATAATTGAATTTCCTTCAAAGCGGTTTTGGAGATGGTGAACCAAACTGGGAAGCTGTAACTGATAACTGGTCTCAGGAGTTGTTTATAGATTAGAACTTTTATCTGTTGGCTTAGCCCAGTATTCTTCTTCATCAGCGGGTAGAGGCGGTGGAAAGCAAAATTGGCTTTTTTGAGTACAGTCCGTGAATGTGGGTTGAATCTCAGCAGCTTGTTGAAATTGATGCCTAGGTATCTGGCGCTGCGTTTGGCTGGTAATATGGTTCCGTCTCTGGGAGTGTTAGGATGATACTTCTGCAGCTTCCAGCTGAGCGACCGCGTCTGCCCCCTAGTCTTCTGAAGCAGATAACCTCCGATTTGGATGAGTTGATGCGGATACCCCATTTGGTGTAAAATTGGAATAGATTGCGGATGTGTGCAGTGTGCCTCGACTTCTTGGAAAGCAATCAATGGAGAGAATGATGACGATGAGTAATATGCAATTGAGTCATCAGCAAAGAGAAGGTTCTCACATTCTCTTGAAATTGGTTGGATTAGTTGGACAGAGGTCATCATGTTGTATAGAAGTGGTCCAAGCTTCGTAGGTGCAAGGATTGTTAAATTTGTCATGTGTAACCGAAAAATGGAATTCGGAACTGCAAAAATAAGAAATAGTAAAGTTAGTATGGCTATATCTCTTTCAATTTTAAATATATTAATACTTTTTTGAATATGTCAAATTAAAATTTTCGGCCTCTCCTTTTTACTTGCGATTATAGGTACTATAAGGCAAGTTTTGGATTCGTGCAAAAAAAATTTTTTGAGATAACAATCAAACATGATATTACGATGATAGAGAACACCAAAAAAGTGGGTGGCACAATTCTGTCTGTCTGTCTGTCTGTTCGTCTACAGCCTAAGCGGCTCGATCGATTTTCTTCAAACTTTGTACATAGTGGTTTTTGGTGATTCTGCCGACACGTTTTTTTTCATGTTTTTTTTTAGAACCAAAAATAACGGTACCTGCCATACATTTTTTTTTGGCAAATTTACATAATCGTATTTTTCTCAAAAACGGCTCGACAACTTTTCTTAGAAAAAATTCAATAAATTTTTTTTAGTAAAGGCTTTCTTTGGGTGGAAAACCATTTTTCAAAAATGGTTATTAATGGTACCTCCCAAGGAACCATTTTTTTAATATTTGATTTTCTTCAAAATGGTATGACCGATTTCAATTATTTTTTTTATGCAGAAGCTTCCAAAAAATGTTAATAGTTTTGTGTACCAATATTTTTGAAAAAATATTTTTTGGATTTTTAAAAAAAATTTCAAAAATTTTTTTGGAAAATCAAATATTTCGAAAACGGCATCATAGATTTTTTTGAAACTCGATATTTAAGACTTTTTTAGTACTCTTTAAAATATTTTTAGAAAAAAATTCACATTTATTAAAAATAACGGTACCTTCCATACAAAAGTGAAAAAACCGCAAAGGAAAATATTTTTTTGCTTGAAAACGACTCCTACGATTTTGATTAAACTTTTTTCATATACTAAAATTAGTACGATCTACCATCAAAAATTATAAAATTTTACACATAGCAACTATTAGTAGTACCTGTGATAGAACGTATTTTTTTATTTTGAGTTTTCTCGTTATCAGCTTAACGGATTTAAATAATTTTTTTTACATACAAATTTCAGATAAGATTAAATAATATTGCATATCAAAATTTTCAAAAAAAAAAGTTTTTGGATTTTTAAGAAAAGTTTCAAACTTTTTTTTTGAAAATTCGATATCTCAAAAACGGGTTGACAATTTTTTTTCAAATTTTGTTTTTATATACACATAAATATATAGTTTAAATCTGCATACCGAAATATGTTCTTAAAAATGTTTTAAGAATTTTATATATAAAAAATTAATTTAAAAAAAACCGCTCCAACGATTTTAAAATTTTTTTTCCCATACAATCATATTCCATCATGAATTGAGATGGCATACTTTTTTTCACCTCAAACTGTCAAAAGAGCTGTTTTAGCTAATTTAAATGTCGTATTTCATGCTTCTTACATTTTTCTCTCATAATTACCATGTTTGTATATACAATTTTCTTAAACTCGCAGTGTCTTGAACATAAGAGCAAGTACGTGCGACCCAGTCGTGCATTTTATTTATTAAAGTATGCCCTTAGCCTTTCTTTGCTCCCAGGGGCGGACTGGGGTCAAAGGGCCTACCGGGACTTTAAGAAAAAGGGCCACAGAATACAATAACTCTCAAAATGGTTAAAAATAAAAGTTGATATTTCAGACATTTCTCGAAAGTTATTTTTTTTATATTTATTGATTTTTTAATTAACATATTGATTGATATATATTGGATTTAAGTATAAGGTATTGTTTTGAATTCTAAAGCCTAGTACGCTGCTGATGCGAAACGAAAAATCCCATACAAAAATGATACAACGAAATCATAATCTAAAAATTTAGTTCTACTTTTCGTTCTTAAAAGGTTGCGACTTTCAGTTTAGTCAAAAATTACAAAATTACGCTAGTAAAAAAATTATCGGAATAAAGGGAGATATGAAAAAAAAGTATTCTAAGGGCTTGTTTCACAATGTTTGAATAAAGTTCTGATTAGATATCCGACACATAAATATTAGCACAGGGTAATAAGTCCACAGAAGAAAAATTCACAATTATTGTCTTATGACCCACCTGATTAAGTTATTAATTCATAAGCAATTTTTTATTTGTGAACATATGACCCTGCCTCAGAATTTATGTGTCGAATAACTAATCAGAACTTTACTCAGAGAATGTGAAACAGGCCCTAAATGTTCATATTTCTAATTTTCAATAATTTGTTAGAAATTATTTTTTTAAGCTACGGTTATTTTGTAATCACAAGAAATGGAACGCATTAAATATTTTCAAAAAATAAATTGGGGTTGGGTACGAAATCCCGTATGCCAAAATCCCGAAATGGCAAAAAATCCCGAATGCCAAAATCCCAGTTGGCTTAGTACTTTTTCAAAATATAAATTTTGTAGTGTTTTGTAAGAATATTATTTATTTTCAATGAATATTTGGTCAGTTTTTTAACAATTGACTTTTGAAAAATGTTTATCTACTATCAAATTGATAATTGGCAATCATAATAAGAGAGCAACCCAAGCAGATGCTGAGAACAATTTATGTCACAATCCCAAAATCAACTTGTACAAGAACAAGTAGGCGATGCGTGTTCTAGAACAAATATGAAGATATTACGCGGAAACGAAACAAGAACATTGTCTTCTCATTATTTGTAAAGAGTAGACATAGATTCGTTTGAATAAAACTTAAACTAAATGAAAGTTACGATTGGAAACTATTGTTTTTTTTTAATCATTAAAGAAGAATTCAATTAATGTATTATATCTCAAGATTTATAAGTGATTATATATAAGTCATGATACCAATAGGCGAGCAGAAATCAAAAGCAGTTTGATTTCTTTGAAATTACTGAATACATAGTACTAAAAAAGTATTGAAATTCGGGATTCAGTCCCAAATGTTTTCGGGATTTTGTCCATTCGGGATTTTGGCTTTCGGGATTTTGGGTATTCGGGATTATGGCATTCGGGATTTTCATTTTTTGCTTTTCGGGACTTTGGCATTCCGGATTTTGTACCCTTCCCAATAAATTTAAGTCGAATTTTCTTGAATTTTTTTTCTCGAGTGAATCAAATAAATTATTTAGCTTTAATTTCACAATTTTTCACAGTAGCATGATTTTTCTGATTGAAATTTTTGATATTGAATGAAAAAATAAAAGCTGGTGCTTTTGATCACCAATATCTCGGCAGTTTCAAAAATTTAAATTAAATAAGGTACTTTTATAACTATTTCTCCACTATCAGTAGCTGTGATTAGTAAAAATTACAAACAAATATTTTAGTAATCCATTTGCAAATTTTCAATTACTGAACAATCCTAATTTTAGGGCAAGTATGTTCACACCACGTCAACTTAAATCAATGATTATTCTAGCTGATTATCATTGAATGCGTTTCTTCAGCTAAATTTTCAACATAAAATCTATAATTTGAGAACTTTTTTTGAGAAATCACTAATTCGCTGATTCTGTTTGATAAGTAGAATTTAATCAAAGATTTTCTGAAATTTCTTTTACTCATCATTGGTTAAGACAATGTGCTTTTTTGCAAAGCCCTTAGGTAAAATTTATAGAAAAACCACAACTTGGACAAAATTTTATCACTAGGTATCAAAAATGCGAGCACTACCTTCACTTCCAACTATCCTTGTTCTTTTACACAAAAAATTTTACTTTCTAAAGCATCAAACATCAACTTTGTTTATGGTGAGTGACTGATTACTTCTAACAATTGATTTGACAGATATACTGGAAAATGGGAAGATGTTTATTTCAAAAAACAAAATCCAACTGAAATTTGAGTGAATAAACGCTCAATTATGATCACAGATTCATAACTATGGATTAAACAGAATCAGTGATAATCTAGTTACAGATCTAGCCCACTGTGAACAAACTGGCCCTATGCTAGACCAATAACCAGAGCAAAAACAGTAGGTTCATAATGCAATCAACTACTTAATTGTTCGCAAATGTTCAGGGGTTTCCCCCGAATGTTAATTCAAGTTGGCGAGCATCAGCTGCCATTTTGGAAATCACGTTTTATCAAATATCTCGTGAATCGTGAACTGAAAAATGTAGTATTATTTTTTTCTTAGTTTTTGAGAAATAAAAAAAAAACGAAAGGTACCTTCTCCCAAAAAAATATTTATAATATAATAATATAATATATCGTACTTCTTTGCCTTTGCCTATTATAAACTTAACAAAACAAACAAGAAATTGGAAAAAGTAGTTACCTTCTATTATCTTTTTTTTATTTTCTCAAAAGCTAAGAAAAAGAATATAAAAATGAAAAGTGGTGCTTAACTACAAAAAATTTTGAAATAACAATCAACTTGAAAAAAAAGTTCACAATTTTTTCTAAAATATTGACTTTCAAATTTATTTTCTCAATAACTTTCCACTAAAAAAAACATGATTCAAAAAACAAATAAAATAATAAAATATTAGTTTTCAAAAAACAAAAAGAAGAAAATTGCCGAAAAAAAGGCTCTTGGCCTGTTAATTCATCATTTTATAAAACATCTACTTAATTAACAATCATTGACCAGAGACTTTGATATTTTAAATATTTTTTTAACTAACTTCTCTTTTCTGATAGTAAACTCCACGGATATTAGCATTGTGGTTTCAAGATGATCTTGCGTCATGATATTCCTCCATCGATTTTTGATGTATTTAAAATTTGAAAATGATCTTTTGCAAGCACTTGTGAACATAAAAATGTCAGCATCAAATTATATGCTAAGAAAAGCTTTTTGTACCTTTTTGCGTCAAAATAATACCGTCGCAAGACATTGAAGCAGCATTTTGCGCAATCTCCACAGTGTTCTTGTTTTTTCTTGTTTCTTTCTGTTTCTTGACGTTCGTCCTCTGCCTCATCATTAGCCGCATTTTATTATTCACAATTCACATGATCTGATCCGGATCAATTTTTAACAAATAATTCCAAAATATACATGGTATCCTGATTTTTATCTGGATCTATTTCAGTGATAAATTGCTATGTGAATTATCTCAGTAGCGCAAAGAAAAGAGGCAACAGATGCATGAAACATAAACAAACTTAAGGCAAAAGGACTCCTGTCACTCTGATCCTGTTTGTTTTATTTATCATGATCTGATCCGGATCAGATAAAATACGGCAATTTATACTCATATTTTGAATTCAGGTTATGCACCTGGCTTTCAGACTTTTTAAAGTACTCATCATTGAGAGTCATTTTAATTTATTTTTATTTTGCATATTTAGTTTTTTGGAACTGTAAAATTTTTCTATCAACTTTTGAATAACTGAAGATCGGTAGAGGCCACCAACCGAGCTTTGAAGGAATCCAAAGATTCATAGAGTTCACCAACCAAGTTCTTGGGGCCTCCAGAGATCCGAAGAGATAACCAACCGAGTTCTTGGGGCCTCCAGAGATCCGTAGAGGCCACCAACCGAGTTCTAGGGGTTTTAAAAGATTTAAAGAGGCCACCAACCGATTTCTAAGGGCCTCCAGAGGTCTGTAGAGGCCACCAACCAAGGTCTGGAGGCCTCCAGAGATCCGTAGAGGCCACCAAACGAGATCTGGGGGCCTCCAAAGATCCGTAGAGGCCACCAAACGAGATCTGGGGGCCTCCAGAGATCTGTAGAGGCCACCAACCGAGGTCTGGAGGTCTCCAGAGATCCGTAGAGGCCACCAAACGAGATCTGGGGGCCTTCAAAGTTCCGTAGAGGCCAATAACCGAGGTCTGGAGGCCTCCAGAGATCCGTAGAGGCCACTTACTGAGTTCTGGGGGCCTCCAAAGATCCTTAGAGGCCACCATTCGAGTTTTTGAGGCCTTCAAAGATCCGTAGAGGCCATCAAGCGAGTTTTTGGGGGCCTCAAAATATCCATTTTGATCCACAAAAAGTCTATATTTAGTGTGAGTCCAATTTTGTTATGACAGTTTTTTCTTAAAAAAAAAAAACTTTTTGCTTGCCCGGGGGCCCAACGGGCAAAATCCCGGTTGCCCGGTGGCCCAGTCCGCCCCTGTTTGCTCCGATAAAAGTTATGCGCAATCAAGGAAACAAAAAAAAATAAAAATCTTTGATTTTTCGATTATTTTTATGTTGGTTTTCATTAACTTTTCCTGCTTAATTTTTTTATAAAATTTTTAAACCAACCATTTCTATTAGACCGAGAGCCCACAGCAGATTTTGGGTGTGAACGATAGCAAAAAAAGAAGTATAGGCGTCGAAAGCTCCATTAAAGACTATTAAAAAAATCAAAGTCTTGCAGTCCACAACTGGGGCCTTTGAGAGAAATAGTGCATCGAAAAAAAAAATATGAATGCAACTTCGAGGAAAATCGTGTCACCCCCCCTAGATAAGCTCCGCGGATCCCATATCACGGAATTTGAGATCATTTGAGTGTTTAATTCGCCCTGCCAGACTGTTTAAAAAAACCGTTTTTCACTTAGAATTTTGAATTTTTTAAACGGTCCGGTAGAGCGAACTATACACTCAAATGGTCTCAGATTACATGATATGTGATCCGAGGAGCTTCTCAAGGGATGAGTGAAATCCAATTTCGGCTAACACGATTATCCTCGAAGTTGCATTCATATTTTTTTTCGATGCACTGTTTCTCGCAAAGGCCCCAGTTGTGGACTGCAAGACCTTGATTTTTTGAATAGCTTTTAATGAAGCTTTCGACGCCTATACTTCTTCTTTTGCTATCGTTCACACCCAAAATTTGCTGTGGGCTCTTAGTCTATATAGAGAATTTAATTTTTTAAATACATATAAAATTGCCAAACTCGGTGGAATTAACAAATCCTCCTAGAACACCTCTTGTCATGAATAAATGCCTCTCTGTTTAATTGTGTTCATTGGTATTCCGGAAGGTAAGGATGTGGTTGATCGAGGCAGATGCAGTACAAAAGCTGGAGTAGATACCAGCGCACGTAACTTAATACAATCGTGTTGAGTCTTTACAATCGAGTATAGCCTACTCGCTGAATTTATTAAGATCAAACGAATAGAAAACATTCAATTGATTGTAGGATTGTAGGATATACCTACTTATCCTTGATTGTATCGACTAAGGTCAATCAAATGAAGTAAACGTGCTAGACCCACTGCATATAAGGTATTTTTTCTTCGAGAGTTTGAGAATAATTTCTATTTCCTACTTTACGTGTGTCTGTCAATTTCACCTCTTATAACTCTCTATATAACATTCATAGTATGTGTAATGTGTCAACCTCAATGAATGATGACTGCAATTTTGATACATTTTCTTACCAAAACTAAATTAAGATTGCAAAGACTGAGCCACTTGGTTAGGTAATAAAACTAATTTGGTTTCATATTTTTGAACAATAAATCTTTGTATCTACTAGATACGAGTGCATGTATATTCTCAATACCGATTGTTACCCAATTTTTAAAGAAAACTGCATATCCTTAAAATTTAATTTATTTTCTCCATTTTCTATGTGTAAACTCGTAATCTTCTATATCATTTACATACCTAAATCAATTGTAATACCAAAGACGATAACAAAATTTATCTTTTCAAATGAAAAATTGAAAACATTTCACCCAGTGATTTAACGGACTAGATTTCAATAAAGAGTAAAATTTCCAGATTATGACAAATAGGTCTTGCTTGAACATAAAAAGGGAGATCCACTTTCGGAAATGGAAGCAAATGTTATGATTATTTAAATTTTTGGAGATATTTTCCCCCATTTTCTATTTGTTTGGGGTAAGTTTAACAATTGAATTATTTATTATATATACAATCAATATTTATTTGGAACAAACAAGAATAAATATAGTAAATAAATTAAACCTACTTACGACACGAATGGTTGAAAGACACTTTATTCAAACACGTTAAATACTAACGCAACAATTTTAATTTAATTTCAAGTATTTAGTATTTATTTAACATGATTTATTCCTGTAAAAATAAGTTTACACTTTTTGATAGTACAGTGAAGATATGATAAATCTTATGATAGCAATTTTGAAATAACCTATGTGTGATATAATAAATTTAGAAAGAAGAGAAAGAAAAGAAAAAGAAAAAAGAAGAGAAGAAGAAAGAGCTATAGAATCAGAAACTAGATTTAAGAATATAAATATAGTAGGTAGTTTTAATTAAGATTTATAGGTTGGTGAAGATCAATTATTGCTTGCATAAAATTGAAACAAAGCTTTCTTAAAGTTATTATTATTATTTATTTGTTTTATTGATGTAGGAAGACTATTCCATAGGGAAATTGCGTAGATACAAAATTGACGTTGAGTGACTAAATATTTATACTTAGGTGAAATAATTTGTAAAGTTCTTTGGGATCGTGCAAGTGTGAGCTTTTCAAACAAGTATTCTGGAACTTTATCAGTTGTAATTTTATGAAGAGCTATGACCGTTCGGTATTTCAATAAGGCATCAAGTGTGCATCCCATTATTCGCTTGCTGAAATCTGAAATATGGTCTCTTCGGGTTTTGTCGAATATGTACCTCGCACAACTATTATAGGCAACGTTCAGTTTTCTTCGCGAACTTGAGTCCATATCAGCAAATAGTTCACAACCATAGAGAAATATTGGTAGAATATAAGATTTAACCAGCTTAAGTTTGACTTCGGTTGATAAAAATTTAGCTGTAGGGCTCAAACTTCGAAGAATTCCATATGTAGTCGAAACAACTTTGTTGACTTGGTCGTTCCAGGTCAATTGTTGGTTTAAAAGTATGCCAAGATTTTTGATTTTCGAAGAAAACTGTAAAATATTATCATTTAGTAAAAGAGAGGGGAAATTATTTGTGTCTGGCGATGTCCTATCAACGACAAATACTTTTGTTTTAGATGCATTCAAGTGCAAATGGTTATTACTAGACCAAGCAAAGATATTATTCAATTCTTCATTTAAAGTTGAAATACTAATTTCTATTAATGATTTTGGGAATGTTAAATAAATTTGGACATCATCTGCATATATATGAAATTTGCAATTCTGATGCTATTACAGATATCATTTATGAACAATGTAAGCAGCAATGGACTCAAAACAGATCCTTGCGGAACACCTAAGGGAACCGGTTGACTGGAGGATGTTTTTTGTCCATTAAACACTACCTGAGATCGTCCTTGAAGATATGAGTTTATAAGAGTAGAAGCAGTGCTTTCAAAACCCAACTGTTCCTTTAATTTATTATTTAAGAGTTTATGTTCAACCGAGTCAAATGCCTTCGAAAAATCTAAAAATACTAAGACCGTTATCAGATCTCTGTCAATTCCTATGCGTATATCATCACTGACCTTAAGTGAAGCTGTAATACAACTATGCTTGGGTCTGAATCCTGATTGAAAAGCAGTTATGAGCTTTTGACATTCGGTGTGCTTTTTAACCTGTTTGCTTATTATTGTTTCAATTACTTTGCTTAAAAACGGTAGTATAGCAATTGGCCGGTATTCGAGATTTCTAGATGAAGAGGTTTTTGGCAGTGGCAAGATTTTTGCCCTCTTCCAGCTATCAGGGAAAACGGATGTCGTTAGAATGGTGTTGAAAATATGAGTAATATGATTTAATATAACTGGAAGTAGAATTTTCAAAAAATCTGGATGTATATTGTCAAGTCCCATCGCTTTTGATTTTACAGCAAATATCGACTCTCCAACAATATGTGCATTAACACAGTGCAATGAGAACAAGGCTCGACGAGTAGCATCAGCATTAGTGTTGTTGTGAGAATATTCCGATAATTGTTCAACCCTTTCAATAAGTGAAGATTGAATAAACTAGCAATTGAGAGCATTAAGGTCGACATCACTTTCTATTGAGTTGTTGTTAGATTTAAAACCTAACTCACGTACGTGCTTCCAAAATTCTGTGCTTGATTTGTTATTATCTAACTTTAGTCGATAGTATTTGCTTTTATTAAGGCGTATTAAAGCTGTCACTTTATTTCTAAGCACTTTAAACTCTTTATAAAAAGATGCATATCCATATCTTCGCCATCTCGAGTACATATGATTTCGCTTTTGAACCAACTCATTTACTTCTTTTGAAAACCATGGAGCACTTACATTCTGAATATGTCGTTCTTTTAAAGGAACATGTTTTTGGAAAAGAAAACAAAGATTTTTTTTCAAAAACAGACACCTGTTCGTTAACATTGGAAGTGCAGTATAAGCTTTCCCAGTTCAGAGAGGAGCATTCAGTAAAAAGTTCTTGAATATTTATGTTTCGAAAATCTCTGAACATAAACGAAGACTGATTACAATCCGAAGCTATTGTGTGGTTTAAGGTTAAGAAAATGAGATCGTGGTGCGAGAATGCTGAAACAGGTATCTGATCATAATGAGTTATGAGACTTTTTTCGGAGGCAATAAAGACATCTATTAGATATGGAGTTTTATTTGGCATAAAATGCGTTGGGTACATGTTGTTAACAAAATGAAAATTCAGAGAATTCACCATATCAATAAAATCGATGTGTTTACTTTTTAGTATATCTAAATTCAAATCACCACACAATACAATTTTTATATAGGAGGGACCAATTTCTTCTAAGAGATTTCTTACAGAGACATAGTTTGCTACATTTGGGGCCATATACATCGTACCGATTAAGTTATGAGACTTTTTTCGGAGGCAATAAAGACATCTATTAGATATGGAGTTTTATTTGGCATTAAATGCGTTGGGTACATGTTGTTAGCAAAATGAAAATTCAGAGAATTCACCATATCAATAAAATCGATGTGTTTACTTTTTAGTATATCTAAATTCAAATCACCACACAATACAATTTTTGTATAGGAGGGACCAATTTCTTCTAAGAGATTTCTTACAGAGACATAGTTTGCTACATTTGGGGCCATATACATCGTACCGATTAAGAAAGTGTTGTTTTGTTCACCAACTTCAAGAAAGTCGTATTCAAAATCATCAAATTGTGTGGAATGTTTAATAAGCTTACACTTGAGATTGTTTTTAATATAAATAACCGACCCTCCACCTCTTCTTCCAATATGATTAGCGCGAAATAATTTAAAGCCTTTTAATTTAACCATTTCATCACTGATATCTGCATTTAACCATTATTCGGAGACGCATATTATGTCCACTTTACTATTTTCAAAAATAAATCGAAATTCATCAATTTTCCCTATAATACTCTGGGCATCAGTGACGAAGCGTTCATATATTGAGTGGAATGAGTGCTTCCGTAAGACAGTTCACAAAATGTTCATAGCAAAGAATTTTAATATTCGAAAATTCAAATTGTGGATACATTAAATACATTAACATCATTGACCTATTATTATAGTATGTCAACAATTTACATTTTCTTGATATCTCTTATATTAATTTATTATTTCCCAATATTAGGTATTACATATCACGGGAAATGAATATTATCTTTTAAAAAAATCACTCACGAGAACAACGCTTAAATCCGCACATCATCTAACCAAACCCACAAATTTCCATTATACGCCAAGCCAAGCCATTGGAGAATGCGTAACATCACTCCATTCTCCATTATAAAATACTATACGAGAGTTTTTGCTCTAGAATGCGCAACAGCTTCTCATTCTCTGATTTTACCTTCTTAACTCAAATTCCGTCCAAAATTCAAAGTAAAATCTGATGATTTCTTTCTGTTTGCCCAACGTGTGAAGAATGAGTTGAGTGAATTCATTATGAAAATTCAATAGCAAAACTAAAGAAGTATTGAGTCGTTTCCTGTCGCACGTGTTGTGATTGTGTGTGTGTGAATGCAAATCGTATATAGTGTTTCATCCATAAGAAATGCATTGATTTGGTGTTTTTTTTCGATTTGATTAAGTTTTTTGGGCGAATTGTTTTGTTTGTGATTGCTTTGGCGTTTTGATTAATGCTTATGAGTACCTGCAAATGCATAGCAAAGAGTGTTTCAAATTAATTATTTCGGCTAGAGAAAATACATTTTTAAAGCGGTATGATATAAATTCTAAATTAAAGGACTTTTATTTTTTGAGTTTTAAGTTGTGTGCTTCCGCTTCCGAAAAAGTCACGCCTCGTGCCTGCTGGGCATTTATATGAGAAATATGAATACCTCTCCTAAAAGTACAGAATATGTCAAGAAAAATTCTTGTTTTATCAATGCAACTTCCCCATGATGCACTAGTAGAGTGTGAATTAGTTAAATAGTTCATGTTTTCTTTTCGTGTATTAGGCAATAGATGTAAAAGAAATATTTGATGCTCTCAACCTATAAACAAATATATCTATGCTTACAACTCTGATAATTAATTGTGTAGGTACTGGTGAGAAAAATAATAATAAATTTGTTTACTTTTATATAAATAATACTCAAGAAAGCAAAAAAGAGATAAAAGTTAAATTAAATTCAAAAAGAGAGAAATCAATATAAATATGTATTTATAAATAATGAAAGAGATAAATAATAAAGCTGGTTGCAAATATATTATATTGAGAAAAGCGGAAAAGAGACAAAGGTTAAATAGAATTGAAAAGAAAAAATTAAATTTATGGAGTGAAAAAGAGGTAGTATGTATAGTATTTACAATAAAATAAAAGAGACAAGTAAATGATAATATACGTAATTTCTGATGTATGTATCGTTGTTTCGCTGGCAATTAATTTAGAGTTGTCATCTAATTTAGACCGCAATGTTCTCCAAGTCATTTTTTGTTTGTATTAAAATTGGATCATCATTTGGTGACTTTCGTGCATAAACTTGTCCGTTGTAAGAGTAAACTGAAGTTAAAATTCCATCTTTTTTCATTAGCAGTGCGGTTCTTTGTAGTGCGTGGTTGTTCCTTGTAAGGCTTTCATTGAGAAAAATACGTTTGTCAGAGTTTGTATCGATGCCGATATCTTTTAAAGTTAAGCCAACTTTTGTCAGCTTGTATCGGTTTGAGCATCCCTTCAACAAAGTGTTTTTGTCATACGAGCTACTGAATTTAATTACAATAGTCCCATCATATGAAGACTTATTGTTAGATGGTTTCGGTTTCACTCTGAATATTTGTTTCAGTGGCGGTGTTTCTATATTGACAGCTTGGCATAGATTTGTAAACATGACATTTAGGTTTTCGTCCCCTGAATCCGGTACGCCTACTAACACCGCATCAGAACAATTTTTTGCACGTTCAAGAAAATCAATTCGGCTTTCTTAAATTAAAAATTATAAATACTTAAATCCATTATATAAATTTAATTGTAGTGAATGAACATATTCTTAAAATTGTGTGATTTTATGTTATCATTAATTAAATTAATTAGAACATAGTTGTAATATATTTATTACTTATCGACTTTTCTTTTTTTATAGCAAACCTCGAAAAAAAAACAAAGTCCTCTAGCATCCTCAAATTAAGTCATAAAGGGTTGAGGCGTCATAGAGGCGTGAGGAAGAAAACACACATGTAAAAACAACAACAAATTAAAATTGAAATTGTCAGAAATAAAAATTGCTGGGAAGGTGATGACTTAAATACACGTAAAAACAACAACAAATAGTGACATTTGACACAAATTTTGATATAGGTATGCGGATAAGAAAAAAAAATCAAAACTCTAATGAAATTACCTTTAATATGTGTACTGTGTGGCAGAACATTTTTTATGGCTGATTTACAATGACGCGTTCGCGTTCGCGATGCGTACGTTACATTTAACAAGCGCTACGGCCGCGTCAAGATAAATCGAGCAAAAAAATTCAAACTTTTTTCAACACAAGATGGCCACATACCTAAATTGAAATCGAAATGTCAAAACGCACGCAAAAGTTGAATAATCTCTACTTTCGCGTTGCAGCCGCTTACGTTACGTTGGTTTGTGTACCTACTAATGGATGCAAAATCGTAACATAATGCTCAACGCGTCATTGTAAACACTAAACAGATATTCCTATGCCTGAACTTTTGCGTTGACAGGCAAATCTTTCAACGCAACGCCCAACGCGGCATTGTAAATCAGCCATTATAATTTTTTTGCGACATTTTTACATTTATGGATATAGTGCGTACCCACTCACACCTACCAATGTTTGAATAAGAAATTTTGCGTTCTGCTTTCATTTCATTTTCAGTTCATTAATAATGAGAGAAAAATATAGTGTCATACGAGCTTAATACATACATATATACATACATATGTACATACATACATAGAATTTGTAAAATCTTTATGAATTTTTACAATAATTAAAATAGTATTTTTTTTCTTGAAAAGATAGGTAAGTCTTGCTTAAAAGAGATTTAACTGAATGTTGTATGCCAAGGCATGTGCAGGGGCGGACTGGGCCACCGGGCAACCGGGATTTTGCCCGGTGGGCCCCCGGCCAAGCAAAAAGTTTTTTTTTTTAAGAAAAAATTGTCATAACAAAATTGGACTTAAACTAAATATAGACATTTTGTGGATCAAAATGGATATTTTGAGGTCCCCAAAAACTCGCTTGGTGGACTCTACGGATCTTTGAAGGCCTCAAAAACTCGGATGGTGACCTCTTAGGATCTTTAGAAGCCCCCATAACTCAGTTGGTGGCCTCTACCGATCTTTGGAGGCCTCCAGACCTCGGTTTGTGGCCTCTACGGATCTCTGGAGGCCTCCAGACCTCGGTTAATGGCCTCTACGGATATCTGGAGGCCTCCAGACCTCGGTTGGTGGCCTCTACAGATCTCTGGAGGCCCCCAGACCTCGATTGGTGGCCTCTACGGATCTCTGGAGACCTCCAGACCTCAGTTGGTGGCCTCTACAGATCTCTGGAGGCCCCTAGGTCTCGGTTGGTGGTCTCTACGGATCTCTGGAGAACACCAGAACTCGGTTAGTGGCCCCTTCGGATCTTTGGAGGCCCCAAGATCTCGTTTGGTGGCCCCTACGGATCTCTGGAGGCCTCCAGACCTCGGTTGGTGGCCTCTACAGATCTCTAGAGGCCCCTTGATCTCGGTTGGTGGCCTCTAAGGATCTTTGGAGGCCATCAGAACTCGGTTAGTGGCCTCTACGGATCTTTGGAGGCCCCCCAGATCTCATTTGGTGGCCTCTACAGATCTCTGGAGGCCTCCAGACCTCGGTTGGTGGCCTCTACAGATCTCTGGAGGCCCCCAGAAATCGGTTGGTGGCCTCCATAAATCTTTGGAAACCCCTAGAACGGTTGTTGGCCACTACGGATCTCTGGAGACCCCAAGAACTCGGTTGGTTGTCCCTTCGGATCTCTGGAGGCCCCAAGAACTTGGTTGGTGAACTCTATGAATCTTTGGATTCCTCCAAAACTCAGTTGATGGCCTCTATGGATCTTAAGTTATTCAAAAGTTGATACAAAATTTTACAGTTCCAAATAACTGAATATGCAAAATAAAAAAAATAAAAATGACTCTCAATGATGAGTACTTTAAAATGTCTGAAAGTTACGTGCATAACCTGAATTCAAAAGACGAGAATAAATTGCCGTAATTTAACTGATCCGGATCAGATCATGATAAATAAAACAAACAGGATCATAGTGACAGGAGTGTTAAATATCCGTCTCTTTTGCCTTAAATTTGTTTATGTTTCATGCATCTGTTGCCTCTTTTCTTTGCGCTAATGAGATAATTCACACATAGGCGCCCGCAGGATTTTGTCCAGGGGGAGGCAGATACCAAACCAATTTTCAGATACAAATCGAATTTTCGAAAAAAATGGGTATTCAAAAAATTTTTTTAAGTTTAATATGCAATATAATTTGAGCTTTTTGGAAGCTTTTATGAATAATTTCATTTAAATCCTTCAGTCAATACTGAAAAAATCCAAAATAACGTTCTATCTTCTATGGGAGGTACTGTTAATAGTTATCCAGCCTAAAATTATTTTATATTTAATAGTAGACCGCACTTATTTAACCACACAGACATTTTTTTGGAAGTTTTTGTATAAAAAGCAGGGTTCATAGAACAATAAAATATCATTTGTTCACTCGTGAAAGAATCAAAAGGGAATGTTATTTTTGATTCGATTAAAACAAAATGGGGAAAAAAGAAAGAAACCGAATGAACAATAGCAAGCTTGTGTGTGTTAATAAAAATGTTAGTCGCTGTTGCAATTGATAAACAACGAAACCTGCATTGGGATAGAGCTAACCATGTGGCTTCAGTGGCGCGGTGTGTAGTACATCGGCCTCTAAATCGCAAGGTTCATGGTTCGCTCCCATATGACGGCAAAGAGTTTTTCAATTAATACGAGCTCTCGTGAAATAGCTATAACTCCAGCCTATATACTTGGTGGTAACACCATTGTATATAAATTCTATAGTATTCTCATGAAGAAAAAAAGCTCGTGGCCATCTATGCGTCCAAATGTAATACTAATTTTTGTTAAGAGATCTCGGTAAGGCGATCACAGCGAACCTATCGACCAAATGTCTACCTACAAAATCGTGTTTCATGAGAATACTATAGATTGGATATACAATGGTAACACACAAAAGTTGTTGTTGTTCATTCAAAGTTATTCAATAAAACAAAATTCATTTTCACGATCCAACCAAAAGTGCTAAGATGTGGATCTATAATATATGGTTCGTTCCGAATTTTTTTTCAAAGAGTTATTGAAGATCCATTTACGAATCTTTGAAACAAGAAATAAAAATGTAATTTTACAAAAGGAAAAAGGACAGTTTCAAAAAACAGTTTCGAAATCCTTTGACCTGATAGATTTCAATGAAAACGAATTGAGTGATTTTAATGAAATTGCCACATGTCAGTAGGTAGGTGTAGGTTATTTTCCATTTTCTTAAGAAAAAATGAGTATTCATACATGTCAAAACAGGTATGGAAAATTTGACAGATTTACGCAGTTAACAACTTTACTACGTTTATGAATAACCTTAATATCCTACTCATACTCATCCATATTTGCGTTTGCCTAGAACATTTACCCGGAGGCAAGTACTGGTAAGCAAGTTGGTTACATACACTGCTTGTCAAATTCGTAATTTGCATTCCACTTGCCTCCCACTTGCTTGTCTCCCAACTTGCTTCTCAACTCGCTTCACTACTGGCTTCAAAAATTCTATGCCAGTTGATGAGCAAGTTGCTTGGGTTTGTATGTGTTAGTGAACAAATGAGTATGTATGAGTACTTGCCCGTGTGGCCTTGGGGTTAAAAAAAATTAAAATTAATGCTGAGGTAAATATATGTTTTTTTAAGTGTAAGCCAACCATAAAAAAAAAATAATAAATTCTCCGGAACTATAGGCCCCTTTCACACGAGGAAACTGAGTTGCTATAGCAACTTTCAGTTCAAGGGTGTGAAGCAGAGAATATCAAAAAGGGCAAAGAAGCCAATCCTTCGTACGTTTCACCCTCCAAAACCCATTTGTGTACATTGTTGTATTTGTAATTTTATTTCGTGTCGAAGAATAGATGTGAATTGCAACAACAGCCATTTTCCTTTGGAGGTGGCAAAGTACTTGTGAGTAGATGAAAACCCTAACCTAGTACTACCAACTGCACATGCTCTTATGTGCGAGTAGATACATTTTACATGGGAAAGCAGTTAGATGTGTTCCATTGAAAAAAACTAGCAACGTAATTCACCACCTCAAAAGGAAAACGCCTAACAACAAGACCTGTGCTGAATGATGTGCTGAATTACGAGTTGATTCGATGTGTGCGTTTTGTCATTGGGCACGTTCCGATGTTAATTCTCAGTTATCTGGATAGCTTTGTGTTGTTGTAATCCCATGTTAAAAAACAGCTGATGACCGCTGACGCAACAACAACTCAAGCTATCTCGAAATGTTTACGATAACTAGATAACATAGCGAATAAACATCGGAACGCGAGGATTGCTTTGCAAATCTAATACATCAGCTGTTCGCTTCAACTTGTAGGCAAATTAAATTGACAGCTGAGGATTGGCTTCTTAATTTGATATTTTTTGGTGAGAAATGCAGGAGAAAAGATGGGTGAACAAAATCTCCTCGGTCGAGTATTTGAAGATATTTTTTTGACATTTCCTTTCACACCTAGGTTTGTTGAGTACAACCAATAGGCTTTCAAAAGAAATTTTAAAAATTTCCTACTTACTTACTACTTACATTTGCTGTCAAAAACCATAGGAGCAAAAAACCCAGGTTTGGGAAACTTGGTGAAAATTTCACATAACCAAACAGGCATAATATATATATCTCTGTCTTGTTCATTTCTTAAAGAAACGGGGTTTCATTTTTACTTGCGATATAGGTACTATAAGGCAAGTTTTGATAACAATCAAACATGATATTACGATGATAGAGAACACCAAAAAAGTGGATGGCACAATTCTGTCTGTATGTCTGTTCGTTTACAGCCTAAACGGCTCAATCGATTTTCTTCAAACTTGGTACATAGTGGTTTTTGGTGATTATGTCCACACGTTTTTTAATTTTTTTTAGAACCAAAAACAACGGTACCTGCCATACAAGTTTTTGTAGCAATTTAACATAATCGTATTTTTCTGTAAAACGGCTCAACAAAATTTCTTAAAAAAAATTCAATTAGTTTATTTTAGTAAAGGCTTCCTTTGGGTGGTAAATCATTTTTCAAAAATGGCTATTAATGGTTCCTCCCAAAGAACCATTTTTTTTAATTTTTGATTTTCTTAAAAACAGTACGACCGATTTCAATTATTTTTGTATACAAAAGCTTCTTAAAAATAAAACATTTTTGAAAAAATATTTTTTTGGATTTTTAAAAAATGTTTCAAATTTTTTTTTGGAAAATCAAATATTTCGAAAACAACATAATCGATTTTTTTGAAACTCGATATTTAAGAGTTTTTTAGCACTCTCTAAAATATTTTTATAAGAAATTTTACATTTATGGAAAAATATCGATGCCTTCCATACAAAAGTTAAAAAACCGCAATGGAAAATATTTGTTTGCTCAAAAACGACTCCTACGATTTTGATCAAACTTTTTTCATATACTAAAATTAGTACGATCTACTATCAAAAATTACAAAATTTTGCACTTAGCAGCTTTTAATAGTACCTGTCATAGAACGTATTTTTTTATTTTGGATTTTTTCGTTATCGACTAAACGGATTTAGATGAATTTTGTATATATACAAATTTCAAATAAGATTAAATAATATTTTCAAAAAAAAAATTTTTGGAAATTCGATATTTCAAAAACAGGTTGACAATTTTTTTTCAAATTTTGTTTTTACATACACATAAATATATACTTTAGACTCGCATACCAAAATTTGCTCTTAAAAATGTCTTAAGAATTTGATATTTTAGATTTGTTTTCCCATACAATCATATTCAATCAAGAATTAAGATAACACTATTTTTTTTCACCTCAAATTGTGAAAAGAGTTGTTTTAGCCAACTTAAATGTCGAAATTCATATGCTTCTCTACATTTTTCTCTCATAATTTCCATGTTTTTATATACAATTTTCTTAAATCCGCAGTGTCTTGAACATAAGAGCAAAGTACGTGTGATCCAGTCGTGCATTTTATTTCTTTTGGAGTGGCAGTGAGATAGAATGTTAAATTTGTGTCAAAGAATGAAGAACTGATTCATTCAATTCAATATAAGAATAGGTTAGTTTGATTTGTAAAACTATTTGTCCTAGTATTATTTTGTTCTTAGTTTTTGAATACCCAAAATCCCGAATGGACAAAATCCCGAAAGCCAAAATCCCGACTGGACAAAATTCTGGACTGAAGACATTTTAAAATTTAAATACATACTAATATTGTGAAATGGGGTTTGTTAAATATGGAATCTGATTTTAAACGTCCTTTTTGTATTTGAAAGTTTATATGTAGAGGGTTTCATTCGAAAATTTTGCCTTACCGAGCAAAGACGGGGCAGGCCAGCTAGTAATACATAATTGGAATTCTTCTTTAATGATAAAAAAAAAACAATAGTTTCCAATCGTAACTTTTATTAAGTTTAAGTTTTATTCAAACGAATCTATGTCTACTCTTTACAAAAAATGAGAAGACAATGTCCTTGTTCCGTTTCCGCGTGATATCTATTTGTTCTAAAACACGCATCGCCTACTTGGACAAGTTGATTTTGGGATTGTGACATAAATTGTTCTCAGCATCTGCTTGGGTTATACTCTTATTATGATTGCCAATTATCAATTTAGATAAACATTTTTCAAACGTAAATTGTTAAAAAACTGACCAACTATTCAAAAATGTATATTTTGAAGGCTAGAATCGCGCGCACGATTTTTATACCAAAAAAGTACTAAGCCAACTGGGATTCTGGCATTCGGGACTTTAGCATTCAGGATTATGGCATTCGAGAATATGGCATTCAGGATTCTGGCCGTCGGGATTTTAGCCATTCAGGATTCTGTCCATTCGGGATTTTGTCCATTCGGGATCTTGCCTTTCGGGATTTTGGCATTCAGGATTTTTTGCCATTTCGGGATTTTGGCATTCGGGATTTCTTACCTAACCTCAATTTATTTTTTGAAAATATTTAATGCATTTCATTTCTTGTGATTGCACGTTATTGTTATTGTGCGTTATTGTGCAGCTTAAAAAAATAATTTCTAAAAATTATTGAAAATTAGAAATATGACCATTTAAAATACTTTTTGTTTCATATCTCCCTTAATTCCCAAAATTTTTTGATTAGCGTAATTTTGTTTTGACTAAACTGAAAGTCACACCTACTTAAGGTCGTAAAATTAATGTAATATAACTGCATGAGACCCACAAGAACATCTTTGCAATTTTGTATGGTTGGTTGAATAAAAACTCAAATTAATTACTGCCAGGTGACGCAGCCATAAACTAAAAAAAGCTGTTTCAACAAAATTAAATTCTAACCTTAGAATTCAAAACTATACCCTATACTTAAATCCAATATAATATCAATCAATATGTTATTTAAAAAATCAATAAATAAAATGACTTTCGAGAAATTTCTGAAATATCAACTTTTATTTTTAACCATTTTGAGAGTTATTGTATTCTGTGGCCTTTTTTCTTAAAGTCCCGGTAGGCCCTTTGACCCCCAGTCCGCCCCTGGGCATGTGCCACTCACAATTTGGGCAGTACTCCTCATCATCAACACTTTGCTTTCTCTTGCTAAAGGAACAAAGTGCATTTTCATTGAATTCTGCATTGTATTGATGCACATCTCAGACAATGCAGAGCAGAAGGCATCAGAAGCGTTCGCATGAGCAATTTGCAGTCCAGGGAAGAAAACCAAAACTAAATGAGATGAAGATAAAGATGAGAGTAGTATAGGCAAGGGAGATCGAAAGAAGAAACTTTCGGATGCAAAAGTCATCTTCTTCGACCTAAACTATCACAACCCTTTCCTTGGATCGTGAACTTCGAGTATATGTATATATACGAGAAATTGCATCATCCCCAATGGCATTCTCTTCTGTCTGTATCTCTAACATCACACGAAGAAATTGAATTTCAAATTGAAATTCAAGCAAACACACCGACAGCTTTCAATCCTTCATTACAAAGTAGTATCTATGACTATGCTATTCGGCTACTGTGCCACACTTTACCCTACTACTCCCATCATTGCTAAAGAATTTCGGACACACTCCTTCGTGTTCCTAGTTCGTAGATAGAAACCAAAAGATACATATTGTATGGGAATCTTGGAACATTTTCGTGAAACGTTAGTTGATGGAAATGTGGCTAACTATCTATCTACAGAAGATATACATATGTGTTTTATGTTTTCATTTCGGTAATAAAATATGCACAAGGACCGACTTTAGTTTTCATTTATTTCAGCAAATTTTTGTTTTGTTACGTTACATAAAAAAATATATAGAAAGATACACTAGTTCGGAAACCGTTTGTTCAGCTTGAATTTAATTTAACATATTTGCGCTCTTTTCAAGCCCCTGCGCTTTTGGGGGTTATAAAAATGGTGACCATATTTTATGAAATCCATAGGTAAGCCTTTTTAATGAATATTTAATAGATAGAGCTTCGTTAGCCAAAATAGTCAGACTTGAAGTTTTGTCTTAATGTGACAGATCCACTCAAACTTAACGTCTTTAGGGCACCGTTTTATACTTTTTTATCATCGGATTAAATTGCGTAATTTTGGAATGTTTTCCAAAATCATATGGGAAGTTGACATTTTTCCATAGATATTGACTCATCAATTTCAAAATTACTTGCTCAATTTCAATGAAATTGCTCATTAAATTGTGATCTGAAACATAAATTCCTATTTTCCGATAAAGTAAACAAACAGAACTAACAAAATTGAAGGCGAATTGTGTCAGTTCAGAGCCATCAGCAATTTTAGTCGTGTGAACAGGATTCCTCTAAAATTTTGCCGTCAAATTACTGAGGGAAAAAATTATTGGATTTGCTTGTTCATTTTTTGACGGATAAAATTTTCTGAGCCTTTTTAGGTCTCGTTTTCCTGAAAATGCTTTCTAATTTAGTTTACATTTGTTTTTTGAAACTTAAATATGTTTATTTCGCTTTTGGCATTATATTAGAATACAATTTTGTGGTGGAAACATGAAAGATGCCCTATAAATGCTTGGACGACACACAAACAATATCCTCTACCTTTGCGAAACCCGTCAAACTGTCTCACTAATAGTAATAGTAGGTTTGCTCACTGAAGTTTACTCAGGGTTTTCGGTTCTCAAAAAACACCCAAAGGTCCTCAATTGAGATAAGCAGGAAACAAAATTTGTTTTTAAAATGAGTAAGAACAAACAACAGTCTCCTGTTATAATGTATTTCTATTTGTTATTCATTATTTAAAGTAAATTTGTGTATTCCGTGAATTTGTGTTTCAAAAAAAAAAAAAATTAACTGCTTCAAAGCTCATGCTATTTTGACAGTCTAGGTATTCCTTACCCCAACTCGTCTCAGCTAAAAACATAAATTTACTTCATCGCGACTGAATAGGTCTCAAAAAGCACAGAATTTACTGAGCAGTCGCTTTGGGACGACCCCAGGGTGACAAGGAATTTCGTAATGACCAAAGAGGGGCTCTGAACATTTGGCACCTCATATGAGAGAAATTTGATAAAAAAAATGCCATCTAATTGATCAGTAATTGGTCAGAAAAGGTCAACTGGTCCCAGAAATTGGTCAGCCCTAGATAACTTGTAATAAAGGCTTAACCTTTCTCAAGGTCGCTCAAGGTCACGCGCGATTTTTGGCAACTCATTTATGCTAAATTTACAAAAATTTAATGCCATCAGAAAGGCTTTGAGAACAATATAAAAGGTCAGCTAGTTTTAGTAATTGGTCAGTCATAGTTTTTTTTAGTGAATATTTAAATTATTGTTCAAGGTCACGCGCGATTTTCGGCACCTCATTTATGGGAAATTTGCAAAAAATTAACCATCCGAAAGGCCCTAAGATCTATATAAAAGGTAAGCTAGTTTCAGTAATTGGTCAGCTATAAATTCTTTTATACGATTTTTGTAAAGTTTTTTTTCAAGGTCATGAACGATTTCGTGACCTTGCAAAAAATACTATACTAATCTTTTAAGGCTTAGTATACAGTTTTTTTTTTATAAAAATAAACTTGGTGGTGAGAAAAAAATGTTGTCAAAGAAAAAATGTCCGTGGTGTAAAAGATTTTTTTTATTCGTCTTCAGTTACAGTTTCCAAAAACAAAATCTGAATGAGACTGTTCTGTGCTAAAGCAAACACAAATAATGCCAAACGCATTTTTTCCGCAAAAGGAAGTCAGTTACATTGTTCTGCACAAAAACAATATCGTGGCGAATACAAAATTTATGTATAGAGCTCTTTAACAAATAGCAATATATCAGTCTCTCGTTTATTTACAAACGTCAAAATCAGCACTACGGCGAATTTATCATATCGAAATTAGCTGTGGAATTGCTTTTTTTCGCATTGCACTTTGGAATTTGACACTTCCGCCTAAATGAAAGCTGTCACTCTTGAAATTGACAGACTTTTTTTTGCATACAAATCATTCCTAAATACATGTAATTTTTTTTCGTTGAGGAACTACATACTTAGCTTAAGAAATTAATGAATACATCGACAAAAAAACGGTTCTATCGGTGGTATTGGTTATTAAAAAAATTGGTTTGGTAAAATTGATACACAAATCCTTGGAGCCGTTTTCGGGAAATCAGTTTATAAGAAAAAATAAGCTTGGCAGTGGGTTGATTTCAATAAAGTTAAGTTTTTTCGTCCAGCTAAGAAGGACCAAATCTGAAAATGTTATTCAAATCCTTGGGTTCCGATAAATGAAGCAAAAGATAAATGAGCGTGCCAGTAAGCGGTTTTCATTTAAATTGTTTTCTATATTCATTTCGCTTTGCTAAAAATAATAAACTGTGAAAATTTAATCCAAACCGTTAAAGATGTTTCCCGAAAACCGATTACAATGTTTGTTTGCTTGTAATATATTAAAAATAATTTTAAAAAATAAATACTACCGAGAGTCTCGGTATATTTCGGTCCTAAAAGTACGATATCATCTCGGTATCGTTTTGGATGCTTTGGAGCTGGTATTGTCTCGGTATCGTTTTGGTTTCCGATACCTATACCAAACGATATCGAGACTTTTCTGGTGTCGTGGCCAGCCTTACCTGTGATTGATAATAACTGATAAAAGCTAAGTGATGTGTAATACAGTAAAATTAAATTATACAAAAACTTCTATTTTCAACAATTTCCGTTAAAAGAAAATTGTAAAAAATTAGAGAACGAGTTCAAAGAGGTAGTTACAGAGCTGAAAAATTGTTAAGACAAAGGCAGGGATGAATAATTTTCGCGTGAGCACTATGAATGCTTTGATTCGAGTTCTTGCACGGAACCTTTTGCTTAAAGTACTCTAAGAAGTCTCACTAGAGCCTTACCCAGAGGAAAATAAGTCCGGGAAGATTACAATGCACTTATAAATCTCACGGTGTGTTTTGAATAAAATACATCAAAAGATTCACTGGCGATCCTAGGGACCAACACATCAGGGTAAGCTTCTGTATACTACGAAGTTCTAAGTCAAAGCGTATACATACATACGAGGATTCAAAATTCAAGCTCTCCAAAAAATAAGAGAAACAGATTTATCTGTACTTATTTATACTTACCGAAACTGAAGCTCTTTGGCAGCAGAAGCACCGGTTGGTAATTTGGAACTTTGGAAGGGCCGAAAAGGTAAGGTTATAATATACCCACATCGGAAAAGGAACTGGGAGAGTTTTAGAACTACACTTGTGGTACCTATGTTGTGAATAAAAAAAAGCCAAAGCTAAAATTTGGATTTTTAGGTCGAAGCTAGGTTTTTTGTGATTAAAAACAAGCTTTAGCTAGAAACTAAAAGATGTCTTCTAGTAATAGCTTTTTTTAAATAGCAAAAGCTAGATTCATGTAGCTTTAGCTTGTTTTTCCAGCTTAAGCTCCAAATTATGTGATTAATAATAGCTTAAGCTAGAATATTATAATTAAAGCTACAAAAATATCAAGATTCCTGGACTCCTAACTAGAAAGCTTTGACTAGATCTTTTTAAATGAAAACAATGGGTCTTGTGAATAAACAAATAGCTTAAGCTAAAACTTGGATTTTTACAAATCTCCTTGCGTTGCTTTTCGGTCCCAAAAATAATAGTTTTAGCTTAAGCTTCTAAGCCAAAACATGTGAATAAACAAATGAAAGGTAGAAATATTAAGCTATTTTCTAGCTAAAGCTATTTAGCGTAATCTTTTTTTATTCACATGAAACAAAGCTTAAGCTAGAACTGTCTAGCTTTAGCTACTGGTAATAGCTATGAGTAGCTAACTTTAGCTTGATCCAAAAATAACTTAAGCTTTTTTTTATTCACAAGGTCTAGTATAATATGATAATAAAAGGAAGGGTACTGTTTTCGGACAAAACTATTTGTGCCGAGAAAGTGGCAGTTATTGCTGAAGGCATGAAGTTTTAAGCCAGCTCTCGTTCTATCCATGGCAACTCTATTTAGTTATCAATGATTGTATCCTTAGGAGCCACATAGAGGTTCTTGAAAATACTTGAAATTTTAGCTATAAAACCTCGTTATTCTTGTATCCACGAAATTTGGAATGAAAATGTCGATTTTCTTGCAGGAAAAAAAACAAAGTAAGAATTAACGAGTAATGATTTTTTTTGACTGCGCGGAAAGAGAGGTGTTAAATTACTCAGAGAGTTTAATAATATATTGACCAAGGATGAGGAAGAAAATCAATATACTTACATTATGTACTTGGGTATCATTCATGTTGTAATTATCGCCACTGACACATTTAAACCAGAGTTTACACTATGTCGATCAACATTGTATATTTAAACTGCCGATCAACATGCTAGTGTTGACCCTGTAGACTGTCATTCGTATTTAAATACTTTTTAATAATTTGTATACGTTGTTTTGTTGAATTAAGGCAAATATACTCACGAAATTAAACGGAGAGCTGGTAATTGATTTGGTAAACACATTCAGACTTAAAAATCATTGTTCAGTGGAACAACTTTGTTTGATTGCTACCCATTTGAATCGGAATGGGTTCGGGTAAACATACATAAGTTACTCTAATATATTCTTTCTTAAAAAAAGAACCTCTGCTTTCCATAAAACAGAACGTATAGTCACCTTGATTTGTCTTCTAATTGGGCCTCGAATAATGGGCTGGTTTGTCTTTACTTTACAATACCCAGTGTGTGTATTCAAATAACAAAGAGATCCCGATTTTCACATGAGTGTGCCGTGATGTAGGCCTTACTTTTTGAATTTCCAACATCACACTATAATATGCCTCTCACAAAAGCCCTACAAACACAGATGAGTTTACTGCTCTAAGGGATTCAAAGCGATCCTGTTGGCACACATCCTGTTAAAACCAAAACAACTACAAAATCATCAAGGGAAAGAATTCCAGTGGCCACTTTATGCTTTCTATAACCAGTACTCGGTTTATGTTGCGCGCTCCACAAAGCCAAATAGCCCGTCTCAACAGTGTGGTTCTTTTTGGGCCCGCGAACTCACAAAAGCTCGAACTGGATTCCTTTCATAATTATTATTATACTTTTTGTATAGAACACTGTACACTGTGTAATTGGCTGTTTTATGTTATATGTTTTCTAGACGTTGTTGTTGCGTGTTTTTATGTTTAGGATTCGTTTAAAAGGACGATGAGAGAACAATACTATAACGAGCAATGGACTGCATTTTATTATATCCTCCCCCATAGGGATCTAAATAAAAATGAGGATAATGGAAAAAAATAAAATCTAGGACATCATATAGGTTATGGAGATAAACAAAAAAAGCACAACCGAACAGGGAAGAAATAACTAGGAGGACTATAAAATATCCACTATAATTATACAGTGCTGTGAAACAAAATTTCACAAAATCTCTTTTTGCTCTTTGCCTAAAGGATCGATTAATTTAAAATCAAAGCTGGGGCGCCTATAACATAATGATAAATGAGGTATCAAAGCAACCATAATTTTATTTATATCCGTAAAAATAAAAACCAAAGTAATCCATTCATGCACTCAAGAGATATGAGTTCCATGTGTAAAAGCTCTCAAATTATTCCCGTTATCTACGTTCAACGATATTCTAGGATTCTAATTTTTGGACTCTTATTCAGATCAATAATTTCTTCAAATTTAAAGTTTTTGTGACCTTTAGTCCAATGCGTTTCACCCAGTTACAACAATTGGGCTCATCAGTAAGATGTTGTTGTTCTAGAAGGGCATAGTTTCTAGTCGAAAATTATGCTTCTTAGAAATGCCCAAGTGACGGCAAGAGTTTTTCGATTGAAATAAACATAAGAGACTGAGCTTCAATCAAAACAAAATAAAACAATGACCTTTCTGAGGTGACTATACTCTGAATCTATACAGAAAATACATAATGTTCGTCTTAAAATAAAGTTCAATTCCCGTGTTAAGACATCATATTCTCCTTTAATTTAATAAAAAAAAATTAAAATAAAGAGCTAGGTATAAGGAGCTTTAAAAAATGATAGGAGACAAACAGAACCATTAACTGAACTGACTCTTTTTCCTCAATTGTATTTATAAATTCTTCACGAGAGAAACCTAGTTGTATTTCTCTCTTAAAACAATAATTTCACCATAATGCTCGGCGTTCAACGAAAGTTCTATTTTATAAGCCAGAAATCTTTTCACATCACTTTTAAAAATACAAGATACAACAAATGAAAGGTATGGACTATACGGTGGGTGGTGTTTGACTCAAATGCGTATAAAATAAATTGCAATTTTACCCCAATCAGTACGCTAGCGCTTCCTAACTAATACAAAAATTGTTGTCCTTTTTACTATTCTATATACATAAAGCTAGATCTTGTTCAAGGAAAAAAATATACTATTTTTTTCCCATAACAAATTCGCATACAAACATACATTTAATACTTAAAGATATAATCATCGTTATTCAACTAGACTCTTACTCTTTCATCAAATAGGATCCTTTTTTTTTAAGTGAAATCTTTTGATTTTATAAGGACAACAAGAATTACCATCTTCATCATATTTCTTATGTCGTCGGTTGGTCGTTGTCAAGCAATGATGGCGATGGCTTGGTTGCTCGCTTCCAAGAAAAGAAAAAGACTGTCTCATTGTCCCATTAAAGAAGTCTGTATAAGGATGTGTCCAGCTGAAGAGCTAAAAGGGATACAGCCAGGAATTTCCCATCGCTATCCACAGCAGGACCAAAACAAGGACGACGGAAGCGAATACCTAGTTTAAATGAAAATATTTTCCTTATTCAATAAAGACCAGAGACCCGACCAAAGGAGAAAATCAGAAGACATATCCCATATCCTTCGTCTTTTCACTCTGTCTCTGGGTGAAATCGGAAATGTTATGGGACAAAATGATGTTGCATTGCATTGTATTGTTCTTGCCTTTTTCAGCTAAATGGACTTTTTTTATACTCGTTCTTCATCGTTCTTGTTATAGAATGAAAAACGACCAAAATAAGCCCGAATGGCCGGATCTTAAGACTTGGACGAGTGCAAATTGTTGTTTGTACGTGTGTGTTCTTTTTTCGAAAAGAAAGACAAGAATGATGGGGTAATGAAATAAATAGCTTAAGCCTAAAGGAATATGCTTCTAGTTTTGTGTGCTTTTGGTATTTTATGCTCGTTAATTGGTTGAGTTGTCAGCTCCTTGGTCTTGTTTTCTCGTTTCGTATAGCCTCACTTTATTTTAATATACAGTTTTGATCTTACAACTTGTTGTATTAATATTTTGAATATTAATTTTCGCAGACAATTGAAAACATCATTATATTTACTAACATGACATCATGATATGCTACACTTTTTACTTGCGAAAAAAAAATTTTGAGATAACAATCAAACATGATATTACGATGATAGAGAACACCAAAAAAGTGGGTGGCACAATTCTGTCTGTCTGTTCATCTACAGCCTAAACGGCTCGATCGATTTTCTTCAAACTTGGTACTTAGTGGTTTTTGGTGATTCTACCGACACGTTTTTTTAATTTTTTTTTAGAACCAAAAATAACGGCACCTGCCATACAATTTTTCTTAAAGGCCTTCTTTGGGTGGAAAACCATTTTTCAAAAATGGTTATTAATGGTACCTCCCAAGGAACCATATTTTTAATTTTTGATTTTCTTCAAATTGGTGCGACCGATTTCAATTATTTTTTTTATACATAAGCTTCCAAAAAATATCAATAGCTTTTTTTACCAACATTTTTGAAAAAATATTTTTTGGATTTAAAAAAAAAATTCAAATTTTTTTTTTGAAAATCAAATATTTCGGAAACGCCATGCTCGATTTTCTTGAAACTCGACATTTAAGAGTTTTTTAGTAATCTCTAAAATATTTTTAGAAAAAATTTTACATTTATGAATAAATAACGGCACCTTCCATACAAAAGATAAAAAACCGCAAAGGAAAATATTTTTTGCTTAAAAACGACAACTACGATTTTGATTAAACTTTTTTCATATTAGTACGATCTACTATCAAAAATTATAGAATTTCACACTTCGCAACTATTAATAGTACATAGAACGTTTTTTTTTTATTATGAGTTTTCTCGTTATTGGCTCAACGGATTAAGACCAATTTCTTTATATACAAATTTCAGATAAGATTTAATAATATTGCATATCAAATAACGGGTGATTTTTTAAGAGGTTTAGAACTTTAAAAAAAAAAAAACACAAAAAATTCGAAAAAATGAATGAAATATTTATTTGAATCGATAGTTTGAACCTTGCAATTTAATGTTTAAAGATAATTTCATACAAATGTTGACCGCGGCTGCGTCTCAGGTAGCCCATCCGCTGAGTCCAATTTTGGCATACTCTTTCACACATATCGGCCGGTATCTCACGAATGAATGCATGGATGTTGGCTTCCAGTGCGTCAATCGAAGCGGGCTTGTCCCTATAGACATTAGCCTTGACATACCCCCACAAAAAATAATCTAATGGTGTCAAATCGCACGATCTAGGCGGCCAATTGACCGGCCCGAAACGTGAAAATAACTGTTCACCAAACTCGCCTCGCAATTGCGCCATTGTTTCGCGTGCTGTGTGGCATGTGGCACCGTCTTGTTGAAACCACATATCATGCAAGTCAAGAACTTCCATTTCGGGCAAAAAAAAGTTTGTTATCATCGCTCGGTAGCGTTCACCATTGACAGTAACGCTGCGATTCGCATCATCTTTGAAGAAATATGGCCCAATAATGCCGCCGGCCCATAAACCGCACCAAACAGTGGCTTTTTCGGGATGCATTGGTAGCTGTTGCAATGCTTCTGGCTGATCTTCACTCCAAATGGGGCAATTATGCTTATTTACGTACCCATTCAACCAAAAATGAGCCTCATCGCTGAACACAATTTTTCGATAAAAAAGCGGATCCTCGGCCACGAATTTTGATAGTAAAATTCAATAATTTGCAAGCGTTGTTCATTTGTAAGACGATCCATGGTTAAATTGCAAACCAAACTGAAGCTGTTTGACAGTGACACAAGGTACTAAACACACGTCAGCTGTCAAAACCAGTGTTGCCAAAACCAAACCAGCTAAAAATCACCCGTTATTAAAAAAAAAAGTTTTTGGATTTTTAAGAAAAGTTTCAATTTTTTTTTGAAAATTCGATATCTCAAAAACGGGTTGACAATTTTTTTTTTCAAATTTTGTTTTAATATCACATAAATACATACTTTAGATTTGCATACCAAAATTTGTTCTTAAAAATGTTTTAAGAATTTTATATAGATATAACAAATTATTTTTTTTAAAACCGCTCCAACGATTTTAAATTTTTTTTCCCATACAATCATATTCAATCAGGAATTAAGATGGCATTCTTTATTTCCACCTCAAACTGTCAAAGGAGTTGTTTTAGCCAATTTAAATGTCGTATTTCATGCTTCTCTACATTTTTCTCTCATAACTTCCATGTTTTTATATACAATTTTCTAAAACCCGCAGTGTCTTGAACATAAGAGCAAGTACGTGCGACCCAGTCGTGCATTTTATTTTCATTTCCTTATATTGATTTTTTATCGTTTTCTTAAAAAAAAATTTACAGATTTCACTCCTTGAGTATCGATGGGGACATTGAAAATGACTTGCTAATGCTAGATAAATCCTTAATCTTTATAATTTATACAATCTTTTTTCTCTTTTAAATTTTATCTTTACCAATTTATACATACATATCAATTTAGTTCATCTTTTTTATGAAGACCAATCCAAACATTATATTGAACTATGAAAACTAAAAATTTGTTTAACAAACTTTATTCGCACTTCCATCTTTACTTGCGCTTAGTTACACCAAATTGTTTTTTTTTCTTCAGCTTTAAAAATAATTAAGGAAGGATAATTTTTAAGCCGTTAATCCAACAAAAATCGGAGCTCTTAATTGCTTAATACATACATTTAATTTTCCCTCCGTTTTATCTTCAACCAAATTTTGATTCTTCCCTAAGCGCAAAATGATGTTAGCATATGTATAACTACTTTTTTTTCCTATTTCGTCCTGTATTCGTTTTTCGTTTTCCAAAATCACGTTTTTTGTAACACTAAATAAAATTATATTTTCCAAAAAACAAATATTTAATGTTGGTAGTTGTTACCTCTCCCCAAAATTTGTCTTCTCTTATTCCCACTGTAGTTTTTTTTATTATGTTTCATTTTCAAATATACAAAAGAGGTGTTTTCTTTTTGTTATTTTATTGACCCACATAAATTATTTTCCCGCTTGTCTTCTAATCTTATATTTTTCATTTACTTCGTGCGGTACCTTACTTTTTTCTTTTTGATTTAGCTTTGTGGTAGCACCAAACAAAAATTAAAAATTTCTACACCTATTGCTTGTTTATTTCGGTCTGTATTTGAATAGATTTTTCCTAACTCGTGTAACTGTTTAATTGTGGTAGGCAACGCTAACTTATATTTTATTTTCCCTCAAATATAATGCCTACAAACGAATTTTCAACGCTGCTGTTTGGTACGTGTCAGAAAAATTCTATTTTTCTCATGCCCTTTGTAGTTTTTTTTTTTAATTTTGGGGTTTATTACGAGTCTTTTCGAAAAAATTCGGCAAGACAAAAGTCAACCAAAAATTCTTGATGGACTTAAAATTTCTATCAAATAGGAAAATATTTACTAATACAAATTAGCAATAACGATAAATCGACTTTTAGTCTAATCAACCAGTCTGTTTTGAAGAGACTCTTGCAATACGGTCCTTTATTGCATTTTCAAAAAGAGGCTGGTTGTGACCCACACTAGTAACTTCCAATTTGTGGTGCCCCGGAAGCTAGAGGTCCAATGTTATTTTTTTGTATTCAACAATTTTTGGTATAGTTTTTGTATTTTTTTTTTTGCATTAAAAAAAAACAGTTTGTTGAATTATTATACAAAACCTACCGATTGTCAATTATAATCTAGTACATACATATATAGAAGCCCGAAACCAATATGATTATTTGTTCCTAACATATTCGAGACTAAAAACAATTCAACATTTTTTGGTAAGGTTTTTTGTAGTTTTTTTGCTTAAAAAACTGGTTATGGGATATTTTTACAAATCCTTATTTATAGAAAAAAAATACCCAAAAGCTAATATCATTGTTTGTTCTCAAGATATTTGGGACGAACAAAAATTTTCTACAATTTTGTTAAGTTTCTTGTAGTTTTTTCGATAAAAATAATTATTTGTTGAATATTTTTACAAATTTTATCAATCATTTATTATAAACTCATTTAAAGAATAAAATTAGCCTGAAGTCAATATCATTGTTTGTTGTCAAAATATTTGAGATGAAAAAATATTTTCCACAATTTTTGGTGAAGTACCTATCTTGTAGTGCTTTTTCACTTAAAAAAAAACTTTTTGTTGAATTTTTTTATAAATCCTATCAATTATCAATTCTAAGCTAGTGTGTGGACTTAAATTAACCCGATGTCATGTCATTATCTGTTCTCAAGATTTTTGAGGCAAAAACCAATTTTTTAATAATTAGTGTGTAGAATTGCTTGCAGTTTTTCGCTTAAAAAAAACTATCAATTCAATATTTTTTAAAATTTTATCAATTTGTATCTATAAACTAGCGTATAAAATAAAATAACCTCGAAGCCAATATCATTGTTTGTTGTCAAGATATTCGAGCCAAACAACTTTTTTCAACAATTTTCATCTACATTTTTTTATTAAAAAAAAAACTATAAGTTGATATACTTCTATATTTTAATCAATTCCTTATTACGTCAATTTGCGTAGAATAAAATTAACCTGAAGTCGATTTGTTCTCGAGATATCTGAGACTAAGGAAATTTGAACTGCTTCTTGAATTTATTGAAAGGTCCGTTCTGCTTGTAATGAAACTACTGTGTATACAATAAAAGCCATCCGAAGTCGATATCTTAATTCGTCCTTGAGATACGGTGAACAAAAAAAGCGAAGGAACGTACGAACACACACAGACATCTCTCTACAAAAATGGAATCCGATTCTAGGGAGCGAAACGTGAAGATATGTTAAAATTTTTATTTTGACAAATCGGACCATTTACAAACTTCCAATGGGAAGTTAAAAAATTATAACTTTTTTATGTTTTAGTTTTGTGATTTTATTGACCTATATTTGTATTCCCACTTGTAGGTATTCTTATTTCATATTTTTCATTTTCTTCGTTAATCCATCATAGCTAAACAAAGCACAACAGTAAAATAATAAACAAACAAAAAACCCCCAACAAATATCCTAACGAACCTACATGAAAACTAAACATCCCACATGCATTCTATCCTACTTACCTTTAAGCACATCTATACTATTAATAAAAAAAATATTTACCGGCAAGCAGCGCAAACAAACCTCCCAACTCCAAGGCATCTTTGCAACTGAAGACAGACTGAACACTGAACACTGAAATGAACAGTCTCTTATAATAAACATAAATATTTCCTTTATTTATTTTTTGACAAATAATTCTTATAATAAACTACTAGACAGATATCAGGGATGAAATCGTGTTTCAGCAATGTATCAAAATATAAAAGGAAAGTGTATCGAATTGTACTTTTTGATTTGATTTGATTTGATAATATTTTGTCCACATTTGCTGTTGTATGAACGTATGTAATATTTCTATATCCAATTAATTAAAAAACAACTTAGCTGTTTATGTTAATTAACATATAAGGTACATACATACTTACATATGCGAAACTTTTATAACAAAACTGTAGGAATTTGTTGCAATACCCTTCGATTTTGCGAGATTTAAATTTTATAAATTTAATGTTTTCGATTTTTAATTGCGAGATTGTTGAAACCGGTATTTTGTAGATGCCATTTTCTCGAACAAACTGTATTAATCATTTCTATTTCTTCTGTTATATCGATGTCAGCCTCGGTTCACAGTATACATTTTGTGAGGTCAGATGATTTTCTTTTTAATTTACTTTATCTTTTTCGTTGAATGCAAAAGTGGAGTACTTTAGCAAAGTGGAGTGTATCGAAAAAAGTACAATCTTATCGACTTTTGCAACCCTGGCAGAGATAGAAAGAAATCTTCAATGAACTATGGGACTATATTTTTGTGCTCTGTTTATTTGGGCTGTTTGTCCGCACAAAAACTTGCAAATCGACGACGATGAATTTTAGGAATATTGATTAAAGATTTAGTACCACTTTTTAATTAATTGTATTTTCGATTTGTGAAGCTTATATAGAACGTACAGCAACGTATGATATATCAAAATAATTGTCAATTATTCAAGCTGCTAATAAAACTAATTGTCTAGGTGCACAAATTAAAGAGTTAGTAGGTGATATGTAAATGAACAGAAATATGTTATTATCTCGGCTTAGGTACGATTAAAAAAATCAAATTTTACATGTTATATGTGAATCTATATAATCTATCTCCGGTATGAATTTGAGATTTTTAAATGCAACCATTTAAAAGATAAAAAATAATAACTGCGAAAAATCGATCAACAAAAATTATATAAAATACCTATATAAAATATAAAAAAATACTAGGTATCAAAATTTCCTGAAACGAAACAATTTGTTATTTATTATCTTTCTTAAACTAAACAATTTAGTACAATCAGCCTTAACTCTGATGTGTAGCATTTGTGAGCCATCTTTTTTTGTATATGTACAAAATTGTTATATTAAACTTAACCATCGATAAACAAAAAAAAAATATTACTCTGGCACTTCTCATTTGTTTTCTTTTTTTGTTCGACCATTTCACATAAAACCATATTTTAAAAAACGTCATATTGCACCTCTACATTATTTTCCTATCATAAACATTTTCAAAAAATTTCCAACGCTTAGATTTAGTTTTAGAAGCACAATGCACTGCTGAGTGCTGACTGCACTAGCTCTTGCATTTTATAATTATAGTAATATGTATAGTTAAAACTTATATTGTTCATTTTAGAAACACCAACCAAAAATTCAACCGTACCCTCCCTATCCGCCTGCAATCATCTTCTATACATATTTGTTCATTCCAAAATGAATGGTAACACCACCAAAAATTCGATCTTATCCCCCATATACGCCAGCGTTCATCTCATACTACCATTGTTCAATTTATTCATTTTAGTAACACCACCAAAAATTCGATCTTATCCCCCTTATACGCCAGCGTTCATCTCATATACACACTTGTTCACTTTATTCATTTTAGTAACACCATAATTTACTCAAAACGACCCTATAAACATTTTCAATGTTAAAAAACAATTTGTCTAAGAGCAAACGACATTAAAAGTCATGTCATTTGCGTAAAGTTGTAGGTCGTATCAATAATAGCCTTTGAGGTCCCAGTTGTGGACTGCAAGACTTTGATTTTTTGAATAGCCTTTAATGAAGCTTTCGACGCCTATACTTCTATTTTTGCTATCACTCACACCCAAAATCTGCTGTGGGCTCTCGGTCTATCAGCAACTATAAATTTATTTGATTTGATTTTTTTAAGTTCAGCAGAAATATGTATGTAATGAATTTATGATTTTGGAGTGCAAAAAAAAGTATAAAGTTGGAACAAAATTTAGGGATCTTTTGTTTAAATGTGGTAATCTGGGGGGTTTCTAAATTTGCCTAGGGGGAGAATTGTTTTTATCTGTCAACACTGATGAAAAGTTTTTTTTTGCATTGTAATAAGCTAATATTTGTTGGCCGTAGGTAGCATACAAATTGAAAAAATGTTCATGATCATGTTTTAGTAAAAATTGCAAACAAAATATAGAATAATTGAAATACTTCGCTGTGTACGTATAATCATGTTATTCCAATCACAACAAAATCATAAGTTCGTGAAGTTTACAATATCAAATATGTGTATCTTAAGCAGAGTAGTATCGAAACAATTATGACAGAAATTTGGTATTAGTGATTTACATTTGGTGGGTTCACTGGTCAAGTTTTCACACATTTTAAATTGTGACTAACTAGCTACATAAGTAATTTAGAGAAAAATTGCCAAGTTAATCCACCAATTGCATCGAGGAGCAGGATGGGATCTTTGAAAACTTTTTAAAATTTTCTGTATTATAGTGTTGTATTTCTTGAACTTTTAATTTTTATTTATTTTTATTTAGAACTTTAAATAAGCTTTATTGCGATACCTTATATAATTTTTTTTAAGAATATGAACTGAGCTTTCCTAAAAAGAAGACAAAAATTATACTCAATATCATGTTTTTTGAATAAATCAATATCAAAGTTGCATAAAACTACTTCAAAATAAAAAAAAATCGCGTTTGATTAATGAATTGCGGGAAAACTGTTATGCACAAAAGAAAAGTTGGAAGGAATATGTATGGATGGATATATCTTTTATTTCATTATAATGTTTTCAGAAAAGCCTGTGACCGCACATTTAACAATTCAGAGATTTGATACTTTATATTTCCACTGAAACATTTTCTTGTATACAAAAAATTATATATAAAGGAAAATACAAAAAAACCTTCACATAAACAAACAAAAAATTTCAATTCAATACAATTAAATAATATAAAAACAAATTATTTAATTAAAGTACATGTATACTAAAAAATTAACAAAAAACTATAAGAAATATATAGACACAAAAAAACAACTATAAATATAAATATAAATTAATTATAAACATGTAAATATGTAATTAAATTAATAAATTAAATGAACCGACAAACAAATCAATTAATAAATTATAGACAAATAAATAAATAAATAAACAAACAGATAAATTTATAAGATATTTAATTTTTGGAAACACAAGTTATGTGCCTTAATTTTTAAGGAAATCTTTGATCAATATGAACAAGGAATTCAAATTTGTTTGTGAAGAATTTCCAAATTATTTAATAATTTTCTCGAAATCCAAATCAATTCTCACTCTTTATTTTCAAAAAAAAATACATAGCTGCTTCTTCCATACAAATTTGAATTTAACACTTAGTTTTCTTAGAACCAATTTTACCGTTTCGTATGCCATTCAAATTTTCCACTATTTCAATATTCTTAAAAATGACCCCACAAATTAAAAAAAATCAATAAATTATTTTAAGTTCATACAAAATTTGAGCGATAAACCCTGTTCTGAAAAATGGGTTTTAAATTGTATCTCCGAAAAATCGATTTTCTCCAAACCGGTAAAGGAGGTCTTTTTTTTTGTTTTAAAGAAATATTACAATTTTTTTTTGATACCTCAATATATATATTCAAAAACCAATTGTTTAAAACTTGGCTTAATACGATTTCCTTACATTCTTCAAAATATTTTAAAAATAATACAATTTAATGTTAAAAACCGGAAGAAAAAAATCTCATTTTGTTCAAAAATGATGATGCTAAAATATGGATGGTCTACTATCAAATATAAAATAGTTTTGCGCTGGGTAACTATCAACTCTCATCGAACGTTAGTTTGGATTTTTAACTTTATCATTATTGGCTGAATTAAATAATTTATGCAAAAATTTCAAAAAGTTCAAATAATATTGTATATCAAAATATTAGAAAAATATACATACATTTTGAATATATATTTTTTTCGAAAATTTGATATCTCAAAATTCGGTTTATTCTGAAATTAATTTTTTCAAAAACTTCTTATAGAAATTACTTGATTAAAAAAAAAATGAATGAAGAGACTCCTTGCTTTCAAAAAACGTAATTTTTTAGGAACTTAATTGTTAGTAGGTACGAGTATCTACTGCCGTTACTTTTTGTTATTTTAAGTGTTTTTTTTTAGAAAACTGCCCCTCGCGCCAAAATGGTGGGGCATAGACCCTTCTCTTACAGTTAAAATGCTTATATGTACCTAACTGTTCTAAAAAAAAACATTATTTTTTCGTTTCGCCCGAGTTATCTATAAACTGTCAAAAATTAAACTTGCGATCAGATGCAACGCGATTTCGATCCACTTGGTAAATGCCCTTCTTTTTCCAATTTCAAAAATCCAAGCTTGAAAACATAAATTCAAATTCAAATACAGAAAAACTCCAAAGAAAAACATTATATCAGCTGTTTTCCTACATCATCTACATTTATATTGAGTTTGAACTTTTCTTTTTTTTTTGGAATAAATTCTGAAACTATTTTGTACGTAAAATGAATAATGTCTGTTCGTGTACTTCCCAAAACATCGAATTTCCACGAATTTTAGTACATTTCTTTTTTAATTTGTACTTTGACAGAACTTTGGGCTAAATTAGCAGAAACTCGTAGTTTTAGGAAGTACGCAAACGTACATACCTATGTACATATGTCCAATTTCGTATGTTTGATTAATTAATATTAAAAACTAATGTTTCAAATTTTTCATTGAATTTATTTTCATTTACATAATTTTGAATTCGTTTTCAATTTTTTAGCTGTGGTCCCTCGTTATCTCCTTTTACATTATATGCTCGGCAAAAATGGTACCTTTACCCACAATCTGGTGACCCTGGTTACTATTAACATATGGATTATTTAATATGTTGCATTTGGTATATCATCTTAATTGTCTATCGATTCATCAAAAGACTTTTATTGTTGTAACGCGAAGGTAACTACTCCCGAAATTTATTTGATTTAAGAAGTTTCAAAATTGCATCACATTTTGAACCCATTTGCAAAAAATGCAAAAATGATATTTTCTCTTTAGAATTTCCCTAACAAAGACACTCCATTTGTAACGATATATCCACCTACTTGTTTTACTTGCAATTTAATTGCAAAATTATAACAACTTGGTAACCTTTTTTCCCCTTTTTCTTGTCATTCTCCGGTATATAGGTTCTTTGTGTTTTCTATATTAAATTAATGAAGTAAACTTGGTGTTTGTATAGGTACTTTCTAAAAATAACACTATCTAGTTTCTCTCTATATTTTTATCATTTTTGATGTGTAAACATCTTAGCGCTCGGTATGGGTAAAATTGAAAATCGGATATAACGGATATGGGCTCACGGTTCCGTTTGGAACCATTTTGTTTGTTGTAGGTAAGTAGAACTCTGTAAACTCGAATAGGTAAGGTAGTTTTCAAATAGCAAATACCAAAACCATAAGGTAGGTTTTGGTATTTGCTAAGTGGAGTGAATTCCTTACACCCCGACTCCACAGTAGATAATTTCTCTCAGAATGTTCGTCTTGACATTAAATATCGAATGGAGTCACTCCGTTTCATATCTTGATTGAATGACAAGATGTAATCATATCTTGACAGAGATATTTGACATACATTTTGCCAGGTGAAGATTTTGTTGCTTTTTTTTCTAGAAATTAATTTTTTATTTCATTATTTTGTATCCATATGCTGCTTTTGATGTTAATCTCTGTAATGGCGAGTGACAATTTTGGTTTGTGATATTAAGTGTTATTTGCAATTTCTTGATTTGAAATGTCATAACATGATTTGCCAAGTGGCGCATTCTTTTATGTTTCTCTAGTATTGGCTGTGGTTAATGTGTCAAAAAGAAGTGTTGTAATGTCATATTTAAAAAAGTTACTTTGAGTTACTTTTCATTTAGGAACGACAAAAGCTAAAAATATGGCTGATCAGTCAAACAAATTGGGTGAAAAAAGTCGAAATAGATTTGGAATTAAAAATTTAGAAGAAATTGTGATTTCATTATTAAAAAGAACTATTATCAGCACTTCGAAAATGCATACATTTTTCAAATTAAATTTTATTTAACTTCATTCTAGCACAAAATTGAATATTTAAGCAAAAATATTTCCAATTTTTTTTATCATTCATTACTTGCACAAATTTCTTTACTACAAATCGATCAAATCAGATTAAAAAGGTCACAAAACCTAGGAAAAATTTCCAAACTCACTATCGACGGTAAAATCAATAAAAATAAAAATATATTAGCTTTATATTTTCCCCCAGATCTGATCTGGATTGTATATGCATACATGTATTACAAAAACAACACAAAATTCGACCTTGCTTTTGGATTTCGATTTGCAAATTTATTCTGACCATACACCCTTTGTACTTTTTTGCAAAAATGAGTTTTTTCTCTCACAGGTAGATGGCTTTTTGTGTTGATGATAGGGAGAAAATAGAGAATAGAGTAGAGAGAAAATACAGAAACAAAAGGATAAACGGGGATCGGATAGGTATATAACACTCTTGTCGCACTGGGATCCTGTTTTGTTTTATTATGATAATCTAATCCGGATCAGATCTGGGGGATAATAAAATTAAACTATTACATATTACAAAAATGAGATCAATTACAAACCGAACGATCGAGAAGCAAACAAAAGATAACTCAAAATGAAAACATCGTGATTTCAGCTGCTTTTGACGGATTAACCATTTCAACTCAGTATCAAATAGATGAGTTGGAAAAATGTACTCAAAGTTACTTTTTGACACTAACTTTGAATCCAGGAACAACTTTGTGACGTCATAAAGTTAATTGAAGTAGCTTAATTTGTGATGGTTTATTTGCGGAGGAGTTTTCTCGTAAGGAGTTTTTTAATGGGTAAATTCATTATAATTTGTGTCGTGCAACCATTTTGTTTTAGGCTATGTCCTAATTGGACAAAGATCGCGCAACCCAGCGATGAGCTTCGGTCGGTCGCATCGCTTGTTGATAGCGCTACCAAAATGTGTGTCCTATTACCGATCGCTTCTTAAAACCGCGCGTGGTAAGTGGATGTAAACACACTATCGGGCGACCACGAAGGTGAATTTTGTATGTGGTTTCCTATTTGGAGTTTGCACCATACCTCAATGTTGATCAGAGTAAACAAAGCTAGTATTGAATGTACAAGAGAGACTTTTCAAATGCGCCAATCGCAAAATATGATGATTGCGAGGTTCAATAAATATATAACAATAACAATTCTAAGACCCCACCTTGATTGCATTGAATCTATTTTTGAAACAATCCCAACATTTATCCCATAAAATTAAGATTAATTAAGATTCATTTATCATATTTTCCTTGAAATCCGTTGTATTGTAGTGCGATCAAAAACAAACTCGCTTGATTTTAAGCAATTAAACAACTTCTTTAGCGTCGGTCGCGCAAATTCAGTACCTGATTAGGACATTTCCCTTTAGGTATTGAGTTTGTTTTTGAAAGCTTGTGTGGAATAGCTTGAGCGATCTCAAAACAAGCATGTGCGACTGTTATACGTCATCGCGCTACCGCGTTTATATTCTAATAAGGACACATTGATTGATTTATTGAAGTTTGATGTTTTGGTTGTCCGATACAGCGATCATCGCTTGTTGTTCAGTCGTGCGATGGGTGCCAATTAGGACATAGCCTTAGGTACACAAGCTTTCAAAAATAAACTCAATACCTAAAGGGAAATGTCCTAATCAGGAACTGAATTTGTTCGACCGACGCTACAAGAAATTGTTTCATCGCTTAAAATCAAACGAGTTTGTTTTTGATCGCACTAAAATGCAACGGATTTGAAGGAAAATATGATAAATGAAGCTTATTTAATCCTAATTTTATGGGATAAATGTTGGGATTGCTTCAAAAATAGATTCAATGCAATTTAGGTGGGGTTTTAGAATTGTAATTTTTTTTTAATTTATAGTTGTACATTTGAACATGAACATCGCAATCATCATATTTCGCAATTGGCGCATTTTAAAAATCTCTCTTGTACATTCAAGATTAGCTGTAAACATTTTATTTACTCTTAACAACATTGAGGTTTGGTGCAAACTTGAAAGAATAGAAAACCATTTTTATACAAAATTCTTTTTTGTGGTCGCCCGATAGTGTGTTAACATCCACTTACAATGCACGATATTACTTAGGAGCGATCGGACACACATTTTGGTAGCGCTATCAACAAGCGATGCGACCGACTGAAGCTTATCGCTGGGTTGCGCGATCTTTGCCCAATTAGGACATAGCCTTAGCGCTTGTATTACAGATTCCTATTTTTTGCCATACGTGGTAATGACCCGATCCCTTACCTTCAGGTGAAAACGAATGTTTACACATCTTGCACGCGAGTCCCGGTACTCACACATTTTTTTTTTTTTGTACTCATTGTCTCTGTTGTCCCAATTAATTTTTCCTGTAATAATAAAAACAAATCTCTGAACAACACACCAAGGCCCTGCAAGGAAATGGCTCAACAATTACCATGTGAATGTGGTTTTCAATTTTTTTCTTTTTCCTTCCATTTTTTTTTTTGTACTGATGTATGTATATTCTTTGAAATAATATCAACGAATTAACTCAGAATTGTAGGTACTTACGAATATGTGTTTCCTCTTTTTCAGCCACCTCCACTTCTGCCACCTTTAAAATTCACAACAAAAACACTGTAGTACCGACAACAACCAATGATATGAGTCCTTCAATGTTTACAAAGTGCTTATAATGGAATTTTAAAGCAATTTGACTTAATTGCCTCAAGCAGAAATTCCCCTTCACTCCGCATAACTAACCAGAAAATGGGTAAAAAAAAAAGGAACACCAACACCATACTCCATCCATACATACTATGGGGCTCAGATAATTTTATGTGAAGCTGGGTGGCCAGGGGAATGGGGGACTAGAAAGAGTATGGGGTGTGTAATTTCTGGTTAGTGCTAAGTAGGTGAATATAATGCTTTCGGTACATGAACATGCTTCCAAATGGCAGCTCAACCAACATTTTGCAAATGATTTTTCTAGAAAAAAAGTTAACAAGTACCTACCTATCTGTAAAGACTAAGGCTAAATTAAAATTGAAACAAAAGGAATGCTGTGGTAGTGTTTTGATTTTATAACTAAAAGAAGGCATTTTTGAAGGGTGTATCATTTTAGGGGAGACGGAGTAATGCTAACTGGAAAAGATAACATTGATGTGGCAGAGTTGTTGATTCTTGTTATTAATTTTTTTAATTAGGTCATTTACTCCATGAGCAGGTATTTGAGTTAGTAAAAAAAAAATATAAAATGTTTAAGAAAATTGCGCGTTGAGGGATTTGCAGTATGTGTATATGATGGTTTGAGGATTCCCTCTCGAATTGAATTTAAATCAAATGTTCAATACCTTGAACCCTTGAATACAACATAAGCCTATCGGACCCATAGAGATACTTACATATGTGGCGGAGCAGCCAACAAAAAACCGACTATATTTTTTCGACACATTATTCTCATAGCTTAATTAATTGCACATATCGCTCACTCCCACATATTTACTATAATGGGCCTTAATATATTTTTGCCATTTTAAGATATTTTTGAGTGGCGCTTTAAAGCAAACTATAGAATAGTGATTTCTGATTTATTATTTTAGCTATGTACCTACATATATATATGTATACATATGTATGCAACGGTGACAAAATCAATCTTATTTCGAAGGTTTACAAGCTGATGTGTTGATTTTATATTATATCTACATACCTGCATACATACATACATACATACATGTACATATAAATATTAGAACATAAGCGCTTATGCGACAGTTTACGCAGAGGAAAAAGTAGAACATAAGCTTTTAAGTAAAACATAAATACCTAAGTTTCGTATCAGCAAACGGGTCTAAAATACTTCTTAGTGTGATTAAAGCGTGCAATAAGCTTATCAACATTTGAAAATAAATTACGTACAACCATACATAGATAAGATATAATGTAGGTACATAGTATGTGTATGAACTTGAACATAATAGTCCTGGAGAAGCAAAGGGATCCATTCGTAATTCACGTCTTTTATTACACTCTTAATATTTGTTTCTACTTTTAGTGGTTTGGCCCTCTGAACACGTAATATATGCAGCGTGCACTTTACAATAGTTCATGAATTATGATCTCCTTCTACTTTTAAATTACCCACCTACATACATAGGAACAGACTTGCATACGATTTATTACAGACGTAATTAAACGAGAGGATGCGTTGCATTTTTGGTTAAGATTTTACTCTTGTAAATGTAGACTAGACATTCATCATTGTTCAATGAATATAATTACCTAAGATATCTTTAAAAAGCTTGAGCGTGTAAGTTGGGAGATAAGAACAAAATCATATTGGTGGAGGGGTCTGTTACCCCTGTAGGTGCAATTTAAAAAAAAAAAATTTACTTAAAACAGAACAGATAATGTTAAAACCATAGGTAACATCAGCAATGCTATCGCTATGCTGTACCTAGCTTTTTTGTAAAGCCAGATATCTCGTCTTTTATTTTATTTTAAAAATAAAGTTGTTTTAGTTAACAGTTTTTGAAAAATTAATTTTCAAACTCAAAATCTGGAATAAAAATTGAAATTTTTTTTCAAAATTTTACAATTTTTGTTTTCAAAATTCAATGCTCTTAATAGTTTTTAGTCAAAAACAGAAAACCAGATATGTACTGATAAAGAAAACCACTTTTTCTAAGCAAAACCTTTTCTTACGTTACTGGATTTTTAGGTCAATCAATGTTAAAAGAATACCCTTTCTTTTATTATTTTTTATATAGGTATATTTTATTTTGCCTCTTTTCCCGCTAGTGCCTTTTTTGCTTTTTTTTTAAATCATTTTTTTATCAAGGCTCATTGTTTTTTAAGATCAAAACTAATGTTAAAACAGAGTTGGGTGGTAATCATTACAAAAGAAATCAATTACGATTACATGTAATTTGTAATTGAAAAAGTTCAATTACTGATTACACGTAATTGTAATTGAAAATTTCAATTTCAAATTACATGTAATTGAAAAAAAACAATTACTTGATTTAATTACATGTAATTGGAAAAAAGTTATTGAACAAAAAAAAGTAGTTGAAAAAACCTGTAATGATTACTTTTTTTGTAATCATTACACACAAATGTAATTGATTACAAAAAATATCAATAACATTTAATAATATGTGAAGAAAACCTTTTAGACCAAGAAAAATAGCTCAAATCGTATGGGGAACCTTGAAAAAATTATTTCATGGAATATTAAAATTGGAATCGACGCAGAATTTCAACCTCTATAACATATCCAAAGTCCCCCGAAATCCCCGCATTGGCATTTTGTGTAGATGCGTTTGAAGAGGTGCAGACGGAGAGAATTTGGAGGTCTAACAAGCTAAAATATTTGTGTCGGTACAACTTAATCGTATGATACATACTATAAGGGTAGTTTTTAACGCTGAATCTAATGAAACCAAATTCAAAATGATACAAGCACCCAAACAAAAGTTATAGTCATTTTTTATGCAATGATGACTTTTTTCAGGTACAACGGGTCAAATTTCACCGAAAACCCTTTCAAAATAAAGGTATGTTAATGAAATTTGTAATAAATGTTTCACTTATCATACGAACTAAGAATCAAGAGAGTCCCTAAAAATATCCAAATATTTGACATTTGTATATAAATTATCGATAACACAACGACAATCGTAATTTGCCATTACCGTTTTTATCGGGACGAAAGTTAACTCCAGTTAATTATCTGGACTTAGCTAACTCTATATGGACATCGATATAGTTATTGTTGCATTTAACTTGTAAATTGTTTTGATTTGTTGTCGTTTTTTTCACACAATTTTATTTGGACATGCAAATAAACACAACTAATAGCTGAAAACTATTACCCCTATTACATGATTCTTTGCGTCTGAATCTTTTCAAATGTTCATGAGTGCGAAGGAGGAAAAACATCTGATTTCACCTTCGCACCCATTGGATTTTGAAAAAAGTCAGACGCAAAGAATCATCGTGTAATAGGGGACTATGCAATCAAGCGCCAAATTATTTTAAGTTTGCTTCCACCATTTTGATTTTTGCATCCGTCCACTTATGAAAGAACGGTCGGTGAGCGCTCTCACGTCCAACGGAGAAAGTTAACGAAAGCTAAAGAAAAAGTAGCAAATCCCAATTATTTGCGCGCCATATGAATTTATTGTTTTCGCTCGTTTTTGTACGACCACTTAAGTTGCCTTCCGACTATTAGGATCTGTTGAACAAAAGTGGTTCAAATTTTGATCCGTGGTTCAAATAATTTCACTGGCTGATTTCGGCGAAATTACTGGGGTTCAGCGATGGTTCAAGGTTCAAGCATGTTATAGTAGCCAATTTAATGCCTGAACCATTGTTGAACTTCAGTTAATTCACCAAAGTCAGTGAGTTGAAATTGCTGAACCACGAGTTAAATATTTGTACAACTGGCCCTTACATGCTGGCTCCACTGGACATGAGCCATTCTTATACTATGTTCCCACCAAAACGAAATCTGAGATTTCAGCTGAAAAATTTGGAGTTCTCGACTTGGTGGAGCGGGATTTCATTAAGATTTCGTTGAAATCTAGAGTTTTTATTGAGATTTCGTTGAAATTTCCATGAAATCTTGTTCCATCAACTTGAAATATCAAAAGTTTTCAACCGAAATCTCGGATTTCATTTTGGTGGGAACATAGCATTAGACTATGAACAAGTCTTGTCTGAGCAGTGACACATCCATACAAATTAGACTGCTGATTGGATTGTGGTTTGGATTTTGAACATCGCTCATGTCTAGTGGAGCCAGCATGTTAGGACCCGTTGTACAAACGTGGTTAAAATTTTGATGTTTATACAACCTAAAGACTGAAATGTTTTGGATTCGCTTCCTCAATTATTTTTTTTTGTTGCAGTGATTAACATGAAGAAAAGAAAAGAGAGTTATTTTGACTTCTGTGTGAGTGATCCTATTTATATATTATCCTCCTTTGTCAGAAAAATGAAGAAAACTACTGAGCGCTCAAGAAATATAAGCTGGCCAAATGGAAAAAGGAACTATTTTTGGAAAATGCATGATCAAACTGAAAAGTCGGCATTTACACCACCCGATTTTTCGTCAGACGATCTTTTGTTCATTGGTGAAGGGAGTAGAAAGTGAGGGGTAAGGACCAAATCGTCCGTTTCTGGCAAACTCACACGATTTTTCCAGTATGTTTGCGTTCTCTTTTATAATTTTCCCAGAGTGTTCAGTGTTGACCAGTGTTGCTACTAATTGGAAAATTTTCCGATGTTGATCCAAAAACAAAATGCAGAAGTAAAAAGATTTATTTTTTTCGCGGTAGATACGCATTTTCAAATTTGTATTTTACTATCGAAAAAGATATTAATATGAGTCTGCTATTAAACGACGACTTTTGAGTCATTACTTTTTTCGAAATTCAACCTAGCAAATTCATCATCATCATCGTGTCCTGTAACCCCGGCTGGGGCATAGGGCGTCAACAAAACGTCTCCATCCTTCACAGTCTACTGCAAGGTACTTTAGCTGTGGCCACGTCTTTCTCTGGGATTCTGCTTCCGCTAAGACAGTTGATTTCCATGTTGTTCTTGGTCTTCCAACCCGCCGTGCACCCTGAGGATTCCATTCAAAGGAATGCTTCGCAATTTCATCGTTTGGTTTCCTCAGTGTGTGACCAATCCAATGCCATTTACGCTTTCTTATGTCGACGTCCAGCCGCTCTTGTCTTGTCCTGCGCCACAATTCCTCATTTGATATTATTTGTGGCCAGCGAATCTTTAGGATGTGACGAAGACAGCGATTCACAAAAGCCTGCAATTTCTTTGAAATGATAGACGTGACTTTCCAGGTTTCACAGGCATATAACACCACGGATTTGACATTGGATTCGAAGAATCTCAACTTAGTGCGTAAGGAGATTTGACTTGATTTCCAGATTGGGGACAGAGTACCGAAGGCAGCACGAGCTTTATTTATTCTACTTTTAACGTCCAGATCCGTACCACCGTTTGCAGAAACAATACTGCCAAGGTAGTTAAACTGTTCCACTACTCCAACTGGCGTCTCCTGTAGAAAAATACGCTGCTGTGTGGAGCGGCCTGTGAGCATTATTTTTGTCTTTTTGCTGTTAATTCTTAGACCACTCGACTCTCCCTTCACTTGCAGTGTTTGGCACATCCCGTTCAGCCCACTGATGTTATTTGCCAGTAAACATATGTCATCGGCATAGTCTAAATGACTGAGCCTTTCGAACGGTCTCCACTGAATGCCATTTCGCTCAGCTGTACCAACACTGGTCGTCAATACGTCCTCCATCGCCAGCAGGAAGAGAATTGGCGATAGAACATCCCCTTGTCTCACACCCTGTTGCACTACGAAGGAGTCGGATAGCTGCCCATTGTGCAAAAACAAAACACCTTGCGTTGTTGTAGGACTCTTTTAATAATGGCAACAATTTTTGGTGGAATTCCTCTACCAAGCAACGATCTCCATATACATTCTCGGTTAACTCGATCAAAGGCCTTCTCAAAATCCACGAACATGAGGTAAGGCGGTGATTGAAATTCCATCGACTGCTCGAGGACGATACGCAGGGTGTTGATATGGTCGACACACGATCGACAACTGCGGAAGCCAGCTTGATGCCTCTTGAGTGTAGACTCGATTCTATCCTTTATTCGCTCGAGTATGATTGTTGCCATTAGTTTTGGGAAAACGGACAAAACGGTGATACCACGCCAATTGTTGCAATTCTTTAAGTCACCTTTCTTTGGCAACTTAACAATCACACCATCCTTCCAGTCCCTGGGATAGCTTTCGTTTTCCCAAATGTTTTGTATCAGCGGATGTAAAATACTAGCCGCTGCTACGGGATCGGCTTTCTGGAATTCAGCTGGTATTCCGTCCAGTCCAGCTGCCTTGTTGTTTTTGAGGAGATTTATTGATGTCTGGATTTCCGATTCTGACAGGGGTTCGATGTCAATACCCCTATAGGACCTGCGCATCTCGTTTAGTTGGGGCACTTCAGCACTCTGCTTAACTGAATCCTCATTTAGCAGGGCACAAAAATGGTCCTTCCATCTACGAAGCTGATCCTCGATTGATACCAAAAGTGTGCCATCCACATCCATTACAGGATGATTGGTGTTGCTTTTTTTCCCGATAACATCTTTGGCTATTTGGTACAATTTCCGGATATCTCCTCTTCTGGCAGCGATTTCCGCATTATCTGCGAGTCCATCTACCTTCATCCTCTTGTCACGTCTCACACAGCGATAGACCATCTTATGTGCAATGCGGTACTCTCTTCGCAAGTCAGCCTTTCGTTGAACATCTGCTTCGGCATTTATTTGGATTTTCAACGATTTGCGAAGTTCGATCTTATCCCAGGTGTCTTGGGATATCCAAGAGTCTCTACGTCTCGTTCGCTTGGGTACAGTTTCGGATCCAGCCTCCATAAAAACACTTTTAATTTCACCCCACATCTCATCAATGACGAGGCTCTGTCGTTAAGGGTGGTGACATAGTTTCGACATAATGTTGGGGTCATTTAAAGCATTAGTAATGAATTTTGAGCTCCTAGCAAATTACGCATTTGCAATTTTTAGTTTGCTATACGGCTCATATGCAAGGAACGATAACAATGGTGATGAAATTATTTGTGGTTTTAATTGTTTTTAATTTTTATTTTTTTTTCGTAAAACCAAAAAGTATTTGATTGGCAGTAGATTTTTTTTACGAAAAAAATGTAATAGGCAACGCTGGTCTTAATATGCCATCTACCTCTGCTGAATGCAAAATGAAAGGGACAGCAATAAAGTATGAAGAGGACAGGGACACAAATCTGACTGGAAAGATCGTTTCATATCGTTTCATGAAAACATTTCACCCGATTTTGGGAAAAATCGTAGGTACTGGAAAAATCGGGTAGTGTAAAAGCCGTCAAGAGGTGAACAAAACGAATCCTTGACTATCTCCACAGATTGGCCGGTTTCGGATGTTTGAGCTATCCGGATATAGTTTTGTGTTGTTGTAATCCCTTGTTAAAAAGCAGCCAATGACCGTGCTGGAACAACAACAACTCAAGTTAGTCGGCATTTACACCAACCGATTTTTCACAGAAGATCTTTTGTTCATTGGTGAAAGGAGTAGAAAGTGAGGGGTTAGGACCAAATCGTCCGTTACTGGCAAAGTCGGCAGTTACACCACCCGTTTTTTCCACAGACGAACTTTTGTTCATAGGTGAAAGGAGTAGAAAGTGAGGGGTAAGGACCAAATCGTCCGTTCTTGCCAAACTCACACGATTTTTCCAGTATGTTTGCGTTCTCTTTTATACTTTTCCCAGAGTCTTGTGTGTTCAGCGTTGCCACTAATCGGAGAATTTTCCGAAGTTAATCCAAAAACAAAATGCAGTAAGTAGATTTAATTTTTTTCGCAGTAGATATGCATTTTCAAATTTGTATTTGTATTTTCGAAGAAGAAATTAATAATAACATAGATAGATAGATAGATAGATCTTTATTGTAACTGAAATTTTTATAATTTTTTCATTTAAACCTAGATTGCACAATTTACAGAGATATGGTGTCTTATATCCTACCTTACTACTGAAAATATTATAATTAGCATTCAATTTATATCATAGATTTATTACATTGTGAAGGAAAAGTTACTAAAAAAACCTTCATTAACTATACACATTGTAAATTTTTTCATAGGAAGAGAGAAGTGGGGAGCAGAAAACTGCTTACGATGTTGTTTACATTTTTATATCACAGAAAAAGAATACATTAATACAAAATGAAAATGAATAAATAAATAAATAAATAAATAACAAATATTCAAATACGAATGAACAATTAAATAAATTAATGAACAAATGAATAGATAGATAAATAATCAAATAAATAAATAAATAAATAAATAAATAATATATAACAAATGAATAGATAGATAAATAATCAAATAAATAAATAAATAAATAAATAACATAGGTATAAGTGATTGAAAATACATACATAGTTTGCTACACGGCTCATATGCAAGGCACTTAAACGTTGGGTTTCAGGAGAAAAAACAACAACAATGATGATGAAATTATTTGTGGTTTTAATTTTGTTGAATTATATTTTTTCCAGTATGTTTGCGTTTCTCTTTAAAGCTAGAACTATAATGCTCGGAGGGGCACTTAAGTGGTCGGAAAAAAACAAGCGAATACACGGAAAGCATATGGCGCCGACTATAATTGCGAAGTGGAGCGTTTCGTCAAGTTTCGTTCAACTTTGGTTATGGAAGTGAGGTGCGCTCCCGAGCGCACCTCACTTAAGTAAAACTGACATTTGGTGAAATAGGAATACCAAAAAGAGATAGATAATAATTACATTAGGTGTGTTCCATGCCGACTTTCAAACAGTTTGAAACCGCCAGATTTAGTGCGAAGTCGTTCCACACTTGAAAATTTGTACTGTTTCGGACCAAAAAGAGCTGTCATAAAATTTCCCCTCCTTACCAGATTTGGTCCGAGAAATTTCTGGTGGCTGTTTTGTACTAGCTGTCAAATATGCCAAGTTGACGTAATTTAGACGTTTGTTGCATTCAAATTAAAAAATCAAACCTTTATTAAGGGTTACCCAAGTGCAACTTTTATTTCTATTATTATTTTAATATTAATAAGTATGTATATAACTGTTTGAAAGAAAACATTTGCAGCATTTATTTGCAATTTAGTATTTCTTGTATATTTCAGTATTATTTCTTAAAAAGCGAAGAGTTTGAAGCATTATGATTTACCACCGTGTATGTATTTAACACGCTACTTTTTTAATTTAACACGCTACTTTTTTAAGCGAAGATAAAAATGCACTAAAAAACAGGGCTAATGTAAGTATGCTCATTTTATAGACTCAATTCACCATCTTGGGGTTTTGTGACGTCACAATCTTTTTTAACCAACTTTAATCAAACGATTGGTTTAAAAGGAGCAATCAAATTACTTTATTTTTTTGCTATTTTCCGAACAAAATCAGAGATGATTATGACGTCACACATCGTGACAAAAGAAAAAAACCATTGAATGTTTGCTTAAAAGAGAGAAAGCGAAGCAACTTGATAAAGCATAATTATGAAAGATGAAAAGGTAGGCATAAATTAATTGTAAAAGGTATAAAACAAAACTCCATTTTGGTTTGTGGTGCTCTTATGTTTTAAATGCAGAAATTTGTTCGTTTCATTAATATCCACGCCAGGGGTTTTGATGAATCATATTACAACTCCATTCAAAAATCACAAATTTTTCCTTCGAACTAAGGTAATTTAAGAATATTTTTTGTTTCTTATTTTAATAAACTTGATATTTTTAATAACTTTTATTTTTTGAGTTGTTATTCTTGAAAATGATTGAGATTTATGATTAATGTACGGCAACTCTAGCCGAGTATGTCGTTTGACGTTTAGTCCGAATTAGTGCAAATTAGTGCCCAAGCCGTTCCACACATTTTGACAGTTTTTCTCCTCTCTGAGAGAAGAATGTCAAAATTTGACATTTAGTCCAAAACAGTGCGAAGAATCCATGGAACAAACCTATTATGGGTGTGTTCCCCTTTTTTCGGTACGGAAAGCTACTTTTCGTTGGTTTTTGACATTAGCTTCAGTGCCCTTCTGACTATTATAGTTCTACCTTTATACTTTTCCCAGAGTCTTGTGTGTTTAGTGTTGACCAGCGTTGCCACTAATCGGAAAATATTCCGAAGTTGATCCAAAAACAAAATGCAGTAAGTAGATTTATTTTTTTTTCGCAGTAGAGATGCACTTTCAAATTTGTATTTGTATCTTCGAAAAAAAATTAATAATAACATATAATTGATTGTTTGCTACACGGCTCATATGCAAGGCACTAATAGTGCCTCTACACTATCCCACAAAGTATTAACACATGTCAGAATAAAGTGGGAAGACATTTCATACGACTGCCACATTTGTGTGATGTAACTGACCTTCAAATTTTGCTTCCACACTTGCATCAAAATTTGATTGGTTGGATTCTATAGGAGAAGCGAATAAACATCGTAAAGCGAAGATTCATTAAGGGTATTCATAAAACATCGTTAAGTCGTCGTAATCGTTGTAAACTTTTAAACTTCGTAATTCTGTCACAAATTGTATGAAAAATTTGACAGATTTACGAAGTTTAAAACTTTACGATGTTTACGACGAGTTTACGCTGTTGCATGAATACCTTTGTTGTAATTATTGATTTAGCGGAATCTGTGATCATCTAATAACTTTACATAATCCACTGAAAATAATCCAGTCGTTCATCTGCTACATTAGCTGAGTTTAAAAACGTGGAATATTCACCAAGTTCCCCAAATTTAGGTTTCTGACAGCAAATTGTCAAAATTCATAAGAAACCTCACGTTAACAAACACACCTAATTAGTAATAACTTTTGCTAGTCGAACTCACACAAAGAAGAAGAAGTAAAGGAACTGGCATATCGTGGAAACAGTAAAGCATTTTTCAAAATAGTGTGAGTTACACAAGCACAAATGCATTGTCGCAGGGTCGCAGTGGAGTTACACGGCTGAAGGCTGGGGCACCCAAAGGAAGCCAGATTAAAAAAAAAAAAAAACCATTAAGATGCTTCCGTCATTTTGCCGAGCTGTAGAAAAGTGTACAGAGATTTTACATTATAAAAATAGTGAAAAAGCTTATTGAACTGAATAAAAAGTGAAATGAAAGTTAATATAGTGAATACTTTGAAAAACTTTATTAATAAGAAATATTTAAAAAACATGTGGTGCTGCATTAAATCATATAAAAACGCCTATAATACGGTGCACAGATTTATCTTTTCACAGGTAAATTTTCTCTCATATTCTACTTAATAAAGTGATGTTTTCTATGGTAGCGTACTTTTAAACCGAAATAAACACTTCCTGGCGAAGATACAAATCCAACAAGATAAATAAGGGTAGTACCTCGTGGCATGATGGTTAGTGCGTTGCACTGTCATGCCGAAGGTGTGGGTTTGATTCCCCGCCGTGCCACCTTAAAACAGAAATGTTTTATTCGAGGTACTGCCTCCTGCGAGGAACTGACAAATCCTCCAAGAGAATACTTGTCATAAATAAGTGCTTCTCATTTAGCCGTTCTGAATCGGCAAAAAACTATAGGTCCCTTCCATTCCTGCCAACAACATGCACACAGGAATGGTTGAGAGTTGTAAGTCACTAGGCCCTGGTTCTCCACGAGCTGTTGCGCCACCCAATTTATTAATTTATAAGATAAATAGAGGCAACAGCAGAAGGGCCTTTAAAAATATTTTATTTAAAGCGTTACAAAATAACTCTTCACTACGGGCGCTAAACGGATTTGAGCGCCTTGCCTTCACCAACAAAAACCGACCCTGTTCGAGAATTTCTAATTTGACAGATGAGTCTCAACGAAATCAATGGATTAAAGTATATTTTTGTTTTCAACAAATTTGCTATTTTTATAGCAAATTGCGATAAAATATTAATTTTTAAGTATTCTAAAATAATTTATTTACCTAAATAAAATCACTTCACGTTACTTTATATGAAAATATCAGACAAAACTAACTTGTAAAATAAAATGTTTGTATGCTCCTTAGTATAGACGTTTTTAGAGGATTTAATGTAGCCACCACATGCTGTTTTATATTTTTTTAAATAAACTATTGGCAGTATTTACTATTCAAACTTTTATTTCAATTTTTTATTTAGTTTAATACTACGTTTTCACTAGGCCAAATGAGGTAATTTCGTTGAAAATTTCCAAATGCGATACGAAATCACCTCATTTCCCATACAAATTCACATTTCGAAATGAGATAATTTCAACCAAATTTGCATGAAATTGGGTTGGAAATTAAGTCAAAACCTAACGAACACACCCAATTAGCCACAGTTTGAAGAGCTCTGAAAAGGGGTTGTATAAAAAATGTCAAAGCTCAATGGAAGGAGACAAAAAAAAAAAACAACAACAAAAGCGATTAACAGCCAGTTGAAATTAAAAAATGAAATGAGCTGTGAAACGCAATTAGCAAATTACAAATGAAGACACTTTTTCTGTGATTTGCGAAATTACCTCATTTCGACTCTAATGAAAACTTAATATTAATTAACTTTTTCACTTATTTAACAAATTGAAATCTTAAAACACTTCCCTTCAGTTCGGCAAAATGACAGATGAATCTCAATTTGTTTTTTTTTTTCAATTTCTGCTATACTCACGTACACTGTTTATTTGATACCATTTCCTTTACTTCTTCTTCTATGAACTCACAGTACACATATCTAAGATATTAGGTTTGTTTGGTTACCTTTGTAGCATGAAGTTCAAAAACTGTCAAATTATTGAAAGAAGGGGAAAATTCTTTCATAAAAGGGAAAACTTGCTACAAAGTTAACAAATGCGTTAAGGCTTGGTCAAACAGAGCGCGATCCGACGGGACGGTCAATACTTTACTGGGAGAGAAAGAACGCGACGGTCAAATTTTCTTTGTAAATTTTTACAAAGATCGCCGGACCGCGCTCTTTTACAAAGATCGCCGGACCGCGCTCTGTTTGACCAGGCCTTTAAACCAATTTTGTATCACTTTTGTGTACAAAACGTCAAACGTGACACAAACTATTCAACACTACATGTAAATCTTAAGGCACACACAAACAAAAATACACAACAGACGTGGATTTGAGAGTTGTTTACTTACTGCACACAGAAATTTGAGTAGCAGAAATTTGCGAGATTTTTCATGGAGGGGATATTTCTTGCCTTCTCATTTTGCTCTCTCGTTGCTACACTTTGGAGTAAACAAACAGGAATTTGTGAAATCAAGTGCGACGTCGTACGAATTCATTCGAAATTTTAGTAACCAAACAGACCTATAAGGTTTGTTGTTGTCGTTGTTGTTGTTGTTGTTGTTGTTGTTGTTGTTGTTGTTGTTGTTGTTGTTGTTGTTGTTGTTGTTGTTGTTGTTGTTGTTGTTGTTGTTGTTGTTGTTGTTGTTGTTGTTGTTGTTGTTGTTGTTGTTGTTGTTGTTGTTGTTGTTGTTGTTGTTGTTGTTGTTGTTGTTGTTGTTGTTGTTGTTGTTGTTGTTGTTGTTGTTGTTGTTGTTGTTGTTGTTGTTGTTGTTGTTGTTGTTGTTGTTGTTGTTGTTGTTGTTGTTGTTGTTGTTGTTGTTGTTGTTGTTGTTGTTGTTGTTGTTGTTGTTGTTGTTGTTGTTGTTGTTGTTGTTGTTGTTGTTGTTGTTGTTGTTGTTGTTGTTGTTGTTGTTGTTGTTGTTGTTGTTGTTGTTGTTGTTGTTGTTGTTGTTGTTGTTGTTGTTGTTGTTGTTGTTGTTGTTGTTGTTGTTGTTGTTGTTGTTGTTGTTGTTGTTGTTGTTGTTGTTGTTGTTGTTGTTGTTGTTGTTGTTGTTGTTGTTGTTGTTGTTGTTGTTGTTGTTGTTGTTGTTGTTGTTGTTGTTGTTGTTGTTGTTGTTGTTGTTGTTGTTGTTGTTGTTGTTGTTGTTGTTGTTGTTGTTGTTGTTGTTGTTGTTGTTGTTGTTGTTGTTGTTGTTGTTGTTGTTGTTGTTGTTGTTGTTGTTGTTGTTGTTGTTGTTGTTGTTGTTGTTGTTGTTGTTGTTGTTGTTGTTGTTGTTGTTGTTGTTGTTGTTGTTGTTGTTGTTGTTGTTGTTGTTGTTGTTGTTGTTGTTGTTGTTGTTGTTGTTGTTGTTGTTGTTGTTGTTGTTGTTGTTGTTGTTGTTGTTGTTGTTGTTGTTGTTGTTGTTGTTGTTGTTGTTGTTGTTGTTGTTGTTGTTGTTGTTGTTGTTGTTGTTGTTGTTGTTGTTGTTGTTGTTGTTGTTGTTGTTGTTGTTGTTGTTGTTGTTGTTGTTGTTGTTGTTGTTGTTGTTGTTGTTGTTGTTGTTGTTGTTGTTGTTGTTGTTGTTGTTGTTGTTGTTGTTGTTGTTGTTGTTGTTGTTGTTGTTGTTGTTGTTGTTGTTGTTGTTGTTGTTGTTGTTGTTGTTGTTGTTGTTGTTGTTGTTGTTGTTGTTGTTGTTGTTGTTGTTGTTGTTGTTGTTGTTGTTGTTGTTGTTGTTGTTGTTGTTGTTGTTGTTGTTGTTGTTGTTGTTGTTGTTGTTGTTGTTGTTGTTGTTGTTGTTGTTGTTGTTGTTGTTGTTGTTGTTGTTGTTGTTGTTGTTGTTGTTGTTGTTGTTGTTGTTGTTGTTGTTGTTGTTGTTGTTGTTGTTGTTGTTGTTGTTGTTGTTGTTGTTGTTGTTGTTGTTGTTGTTGTTGTTGTTGTTGTTGTTGTTGTTGTTGTTGTTGTTGTTGTTGTTGTTGTTGTTGTTGTTGTTGTTGTTGTTGTTGTTGTTGTTGTTGTTGTTGTTGTTGTTGTTGTTGTTGTTGTTGTTGTTGTTGTTGTTGTTGTTGTTGTTGTTGTTGTTGTTGTTGTTGTTGTTGTTGTTGTTGTTGTTGTTGTTGTTGTTGTTGTTGTTGTTGTTGTTGTTGTTGTTGTTGTTGTTGTTGTTGTTGTTGTTGTTGTTGTTGTTGTTGTTGTTGTTGTTGTTGTTGTTGTTGTTGTTGTTGTTGTTGTTGTTGTTGTTGTTGTTGTTGTTGTTGTTGTTGTTGTTGTTGTTGTTGTTGTTGTTGTTGTTGTTGTTGTTGTTGTTGTTGTTGTTGTTGTTGTTGTTGTTGTTGTTGTTGTTGTTGTTGTTGTTGTTGTTGTTGTTGTTGTTGTTGTTGTTGTTGTTGTTGTTGTTGTTGTTGTTGTTGTTGTTGTTGTTGTTGTTGTTGTTGTTGTTGTTGTTGTTGTTGTTGTTGTTGTTGTTGTTGTTGTTGTTGTTGTTGTTGTTGTTGTTGTTGTTGTTGTTGTTGTTGTTGTTGTTGTTGTTGTTGTTGTTGTTGTTGTTGTTGTTGTTGTTGTTGTTGTTGTTGTTGTTGTTGTTGTTGTTGTTGTTGTTGTTGTTGTTGTTGTTGTTGTTGTTGTTGTTGTTGTTGTTGTTGTTGTTGTTGTTGTTGTTGTTGTTGTTGTTGTTGTTGTTGTTGTTGTTGTTGTTGTTGTTGTTGTTGTTGTTGTTGTTGTTGTTGTTGTTGTTGTTGTTGTTGTTGTTGTTGTTGTTGTTGTTGTTGTTGTTGTTGTTGTTGTTGTTGTTGTTGTTGTTGTTGTTGTTGTTGTTGTTGTTGTTGTTGTTGTTGTTGTTGTTGTTGTTGTTGTTGTTGTTGTTGTTGTTGTTGTTGTTGTTGTTGTTGTTGTTGTTGTTGTTGTTGTTGTTGTTGTTGTTGTTGTTGTTGTTGTTGTTGTTGTTGTTGTTGTTGTTGTTGTTGTTGTTGCAAGATAACACTTTTTGTTAGAAGCGTCATTTTTGTGTATAAACAGCGTTGTCACTTTGCCATGATTTCAATAGATTTAATGCACTTTCTTCATAAAATAAATCTACTGCTTTTACATCGAGCCTACTGCACTTTTATTTTTCGGAAGAGTAAATTATCATCCATCAAAATTCAATCCCCTAATTTTCAATTCTATTCTCACGGCTTCCGGCTATTGGCTTGCTTTGATAAATCGTGACAGCATTTTTAATTATATAATGTTACTTTTAATTTCTTTTGTTCTTCTTTTTTTTAAATGAAAGTAAAATTTGGAATACCTACCTATGCAGATGTTCTGTTAGAAAACTGAATGCACTGCATTTTTTTTTGAAAGCCTACTTCGGAAAATTTTCCGATTAGTGGCAACGATGTGACAGAAACTGACCACCACGATTTTTGACGGTAGTTGTAATACTTCGTGTTCACAGAAATTTGTGTAGCAGAAATTCCCAAGTTTTCCAACGGAGGAGGGCAAATTATTTGCTCTCTCATTGCGCTGCGCTCTCTCGATAAAACTTTTTTGAGTTAACAAACAGGAATTTGTGACAATTTGTGAGAATTTGTGAAAACTTGCAAGAAATTTCAAGATAACAAACAGACCTATTATCTTGCGCAGATTCTCAGATATGGAAACTGTCAGAACAAATTCAAGATGGATGCCCGTCCGCTGTATTACAACAACAACGAAGAAAACAAACACAAAAGGAAAAAATCAGGAAGGAATGTTTGCATGATAAAATAATGTTAAAAAACACTCAAAAGCTTGAAACAATTATTGTATTTGCTAATAAATAAGTAAAAAATGAACACATAACACTCAACAAATTTTTACGTTTAACGAGTGGGGGTCACGGGATTCACCATTTTCTACTGATTTTGATGAATATGTGCAGAGCTGAACAAAAATGAAAACGCTAATGATATTCAGCCGTTTTTAGTAAGAAAGTTTAAAGGCTCCGTTACTTTAAGATGCCGTTAAATTGCTCCTAGGTACGAAATTGGTATCTATAGTAAATTATCACATTTAAGCAAAGTTATATTTAAATGCATCTCAACTTTAACGCCATCCTCCACGTTAAAAGGTTACTCAAAGGATAATTGTTTGGTTTGTTTTTATTACAGAAATATAGGTATGCCTATGTATGAATGTAGGTATAGTTTTCATATTTTAGCTGTAGATATAGATACCTAATGGAAGTTTAAAGATTTGTGGTTTTCCTTTAATAACTTAAGTTGAAAATAAATTGTTTCATTGATTTATCAACATATTTTTCTACCAAAAGACCAAGCTGTGAATTAGTAAATTAAATAAAAGAATTTCTGGACACAAAAATAAAAAAATAAAATCATAACAAACCAAAATGGCAGGGCATTATGTTTCATTTCTTTTGCATCGGACTTTGCCTAGATGCTACATCCAGTTGCTTCTCTTTCTGTCTTATAAGTATGCGCCCGTTTTTGTTTGCAAGCTGTCTTAAAACAGCTGAAATGTGCATGTATTTGAGATCTTTCTCACGTTACGTTACATTTCAGTCGCTTACCCTGAGGCCACACGAGCAAGTACTTGCAAGCAAGTTGGCTACATACACTGCCTGTCAAATTCGTAATTTGCATTCCACTTGCCTCCCACTTGCTTTTCACTTGCATTCCACTTGCTTGTCTCCCAACTTGCTTCTCAACTTGCTTCACTACTGGCTTCAAAGCTTGCATGCCAGTTGATAAGCAAGTTGCTTGGGTTTGTTTGTGTTAGTAAACAAATTAGTATGTATTGCAACTTGCTTGCAAGTACTTGCTCGTGTGGCCTCGGGGTTAGTTAAGTAACAGAAAATTGATCATAGATGAGAATTTAATGGGGTTTTCCATTGATAAATTCAGATTTCGATCTAAAAATTGATTTTCTTCGTTGCCAATGGAATGCGATTTCGAATTGATTTAAATTTGCCAATGTATTTGTGGAATTTCACGTGTATCTTATTACTCGTAACAATTTGCATCCCTTGAGCCACTTTTGGTAGAGTAATATTAGCTTTATTAATTAATTAAACAGCTTCCTTTTTCTATTAAAAATTATTTTCTTCGTATTTTGAGCACAATTTTCACAACCGAAATAAAAAAATCACATCAAAAACAACATAAGGGATGTGACAGCTCAAAATCGTTTTGGTATTAGTGCCGGGAGGGGTAAATCTGCCGAAAAATTTAGATCTGGAAAATTGATTTTAAATCAAAAAATCAATCAATTTTTCAGCCCAATGGAAGGTTAAAATTGATTTGGATCTGTCAAAAAGCTGATTTTGACAGATCCAAATCAAAAATAAATTGATTTATTTTACCAATAGAAAACCCCATAAGTAACGTTATTTAAACGCAATTTTAATATTTAAGCAAACTTAACTAAATGACGTCTTATGCTATGTTCCCACCAAAACGAAATCCGAGATTTCAGCTAAAAAATTTCGAGATTTCAAAATGGTGAAGCAGAATTTCATTGAGATTTCGTTGAAATACAGAGTTTTTTTTTTAGATTTCGTTGAAATTTCTATGAAACCTTGTTCCAGTGGCTCAAAATATCAAAAGATTTCAATCGAAATCTCGGATTTCATTTTGGTGGGAACATAGCATTATGCTCGAAATCTCGGATTTCATTTTGGTGGGAACATAGCATTATGCTATGTTCCCACCAAAATGAAATCCGAGATTTCGGTTGAAAACTTTTGATATTTCAAGTTGATGGAACAAGATTTCATGGAAATTTCAACGAAATCTCAATGAAAACTCTAGATTTCAACGAAATCTTAATGAAATCCCGCTCCACCAAGTCGAGAACTCCCAATTTTCCAGCTGAAATCTCAGATTTCATTTTGGTGGGAACATAGTATTAGAGACATTTTAAGAAAATCTAATAAATTCGGCTGATTACCTTTAATTGTGTACTGTGAGTCGAACTGCTTTCTACTTAGAATTTCTTACCTCCTCTGCCAGTATTTTGATTGATGACTTTAGTTTGTCACTCGAGTAAATGTGGCTTGACTTAACTGAACATTTTTGATAAACCACAATGTTTGATACGAATTAAAACTTTTTCATCCATATATTCGAGTTTGACATGAATTAAAATTATTTCAATCTTATATTTAAGCTGCAAAAATAATAGAATTTGATTATAAAAATGGAGTGATAACAAAAGCTAGTTATAATTGGATTTACACTCAAATGTGTTGATAAAAAATTAAACAAAATAAAAGAATTCAAATCAAAACACCAATATGTCCAATCCCAAACGTACCTTAACATTTTAAAACTCACCACACCATAGTCCACTACCAGATGTCGCTTCCATCCACTCAAATCTGACAGTTCCCAGCCATTCCAGCAATGCGCATGATAACTTCCAGTTCAAAACTTCCAGTATCCAATTACACATCTCTCTCGTAAATAAACAACAAAGTTCATATCGGTTTTCCTTTTTCAATTCAGGCAGCCCACCAACAAAGCAAAATACAAGAAAACTATCTCCGCTTCATTATCCATATCCCAGTTTCCCAAATCCAAACTGGAATTAATTTGTGGCAACGCAAAACTGCCTCCGTCCAGTCCAAGTAGTTTCCACAAAAAACAGAAACACTTTTCTGGTTAACGAGTTCGGATGTTGTCCGTAGAGTGCGTCGCGTGTGAAATATTTTTGTGTTTCAGAGTGAGTTTGTGCCTACAAAAACAGAAAATAATGAAATTAATTAAAGAAATAAATAGTTTCCAATCAAAATAACAAAACAACAACAAGAAAGGATAAATCTAAATGGATAAATAAATAGTTTTTCCTTTCTCGTGATTGTGGGTGGATAAAAAAGTGGTAAAGCGAAGAAGAAAAAAAAAACGAAAATTGTGCAAAAGCGGCCGCGAAATTTTACCTATCGTCTCTTTCTCACCTATAGTAGTTAATAGGAAAGAGTATTGCTGTTCGTTGTCGTTGTCAAATTGTGACAAGTGCATTTAGCTTGACAATTGAATGTCAAAATATTTTTGTTTTTCAACAAATTCAAAGAAATTAGTGAAAATTTGTATTAAATGTGTGAATTATCAGTGAAAACACACAATAAATCATTACAAAAATAAGGCAAATATGATTGTCTAAAAGTGCAAACTCCAAATGTCGTCGTCGTCGTCGCCATTTACATCAAATCCCCGTCGTTGTCGACTCCTTTTTTTTGTTTCTGATTTCCAAATTGTGTTTTCCCAAAAAATGCGTGCCATCTAGTTAATAATTGAAAGAAGTTTAACTGTTTAAAATATGCAAGCAAAAAAGCGCTACATCTTAGTTTTCGTTTCTTGTGCTTTCCTCGCCTACTGTTACTTCGGTGGCTATCGTCTGAAAGCCGCTCATCGCCCCTCTGCTGTCACACGGTCTCGGGAAAAACTCAATAGCTTCGTCGATGTTGACTTAAGCAATGGCCAGGATTACCTGACAAACTTCCGTAATGATGTCAGCACCGGCCAGACATCCCTCTTCGAATCCAGAACTAAATCCTGCCGAATGGAGACTTGTTTCGATTACACTCGGTGCTTCGATGAGTTCCTCGTCTACGTCTATCCACCGGAACCGTTGAATTCGCTCGGTGCCGCGCCGCCTATTAGCTCTAATTATCAGAAGATCCTGACTGCGGTTCGCGAGTCGCGTTACTATACCCCCGATCCGGATAAAGCGTGTCTCTTTGTCCTTGGGATTGACACTCTGGACAGGGATTCCCTGTCGGAGGACTATGTGCGAAATGTTCCGTCGCGTCTAGCTCGTCTTCCGCACTGGAATAATGGTCGAAATCATCTGATATTCAATTTGTATTCGGGAACGTGGCCGGATTACGTGGAGAATTCGTTGGGTTTCGATCCAGGCGAAGCCATACTGGCCAAGGCGAGTATGAGTGTTCAACAAATGCGTGACAACTTTGACGTTAGCATTCCATTGTTCCATAAACAGTTTCCATTAAGGAAAGGAAACACTGGCTTCGTACAGAGCAATAACTTTCCGACCAACAAGAAGTACTTGCTGGCATTCAAGGGAAAAAGGTAAGTGGCCTCGAAAATTTGCATTTCTGTAATCTTTGACCAACAATCTTTTAACTCTTACTACTGGATCTTCAAGACCAAAAGCCAGAGCCTCAGCCCACCCGGTACGTGATTTACCACTTGTCACGCACAAAATCCCCACAACAAAGTGGACAAAGATACAAAGATATCGAAATCCAAGAGTGCCAAATGGCGTTTGGTGCTATTTTTATTTTTGTTTGTTTTATCTATGAATTATAGCTGTTTAGATACAGAATGGGAAAGGAGTGTTGGACAACATGTCGATGTGCATGGGATTTGGAGATATATTTTCAAGTTAAAGTTTGCTTTGGATCGGAAAGTCTTAGCGTCACTTTGTTGGTTCGTACTTTCGTAGGGTATTGTTTGTTGGGAATCATCATTTGTGAAGAAAAAATCCAATTATAGATTTTATTTTTCGTACTAAATGGAGAAACCATGTAGGTTTTATAATTTATCAACTGGATTGAATGGATAGATGGTATATGAGTATAATTAGTTCTCGCTAAACGAGTCCTGTCATTATCTTAAATTGCAGAGAAATCCATTTCTTACTGGGTGACCTTGGATATATTGGGGGTGACGCATTATGCCACTGCCCCACAGAAACTTCCTTGTAAGGATAACATTATTTTTACTTTAATCCATTAGTCGTAACTTTTCTGAAAGTAAACTAATTTTTTGTTGTACGTTCAACTAAAACGTATCTAACACAATAGGTATAAAGTAGGTACCTACCTACTAACCTAGAGAAGAGCTTACTTGAACTTTATTTTCTTGAAACCCATTACAATTTTCTTTTAAATTATGTAGGTACATAGGTAGGTATTTGGATGTCTTAACTAGAGCTGTACATTAGTTGCAAAATTAAGATGTTAAGATTTTCTTTAAAAAAAAATGTATTCTGTATTGTATATTCGGATTGAATCACTTTTATACATTGATTTAATCGACACATATGCCAATGTACAGTAATGTAGCTACATACATGCTTTAATAATTTTAAAGATTATATAACTATTAATAATCTATTGTTAAGTATTATTAAGCAATTTAAGTTTAAAGAAAAAAAAGTTCTTTCAACGTAAACAGCTACTAATGTAGGTATGAACATAGTGTACCCATAATAAGCTGCGAAAAAAAATTAAATTCAAAGTTAAAAGTTCAAGTGAGCTCAACTCCATGATTGCGTTTCGCCCAGGAGTTGAGCTCACTTGAACTTTTAACTTTGAATTATTCGGTCACTCCACTTAAACAGAAGAATTTCCTTTCAAATTTTCTTCATATTCAATTATTAAAAAAAATTAAATAATTATGGATAAATTGACCGAAGAGAAAAACCCAATTCACAAATGGAAGGAGTTTTGAACTTGAGATTGATTTCATCTAAATCACAAAATTAAAAAAAAAAAAAACGTTTGCCGAAAAATTCAGAACAAACTAGTGTTATTATTTTCTAAAAGAAATTTAGATTGTTTAAAATTTTTTTAATTTAGAACAAATATTGACTTTTTTGTCAAGGTGGGTTTCCAAAAAAAGAAACAGGTTTTGGAACAATAAATATTTATCAAATAAAACAGAGTTTTATCAATTTGTCTTCAGATAAGGTAATAAATGCTAAGCGAGTAAATGAATCTGTGTTTTCTTTACTTCAAATCTGTGTTTTATTTAGTTCATTAAATCACTAAATCACTAAATTGAATTTTTCGAAAAATTTGTTTTTCAACTAAAACCATCAATACGAAGTGCATAAGTTGTATAGGTACATCTCTCGTGGAAAAGTAAAAAAAAAAACAAAGTTTCATCGAATGTTGAGTTAAGTTAGACGTTTGATTCATGCTGGTTTTGAAACAATTTTGATCCATCTTGGATCATAATTGAATTTAATTTTTGCCTAAATTTCACAACTGTGAAAAAATCAATTTGTTTACATAAATATTTCACGTCGTTTCTATGTAGATATAATCTAGGATTAAGTGGTAATTTCCCTGAACATCGGATAACTAGATATATGTACATAATTTCACCTATAGTATCCCATGAAATAAATTCAAGTTCAAACAACACCGACAACAGCAGCACTTTTCACAAATAATTCGTAGACCTCAATTTGAAATAACAAATTGAATAACATCGTGCAGTCCAATCTTACAAACCAATCAAAGTGATGTGTGAAGTTTATTTAATCGTTCAATTGAAGAAATAAATAAATTTAAGTGGTGGACGCTTTCAGATAATTTCTAATATTTCTGCTGCAATTATTTGTTCAGCATCTTTCAATTAAGTAGTTTTTATGTAGTTCAGTGAAGTTATTTATGTAATATTGATGGAAAAATGCTGCGTGATTTTTTAGAAGAGTTGACAGTTGGTCTTGTTACCGTCACACTTAGATCTATGTATGTACATAATGTAGATCCGTTGTGATGCCCTAGGAAGTTGTATTCTACTTAATGTAAAACCTTTTAGCAGAAGTTCTAGAAAGTTCCTCTAAGTCGTCATAGAAATGATTCCCTAGATGCTCCTTTCTTAAATGACAGAATGCTGCACCCTCTGCAAAGGTCGTCAGTACTGAACCTCATTTTTGTGGCCATCAGTAGATTGTCTCCGGTGATTATGCTGACAAGGGAACAAAGATTTTTCTTGTATAATTTTGTCTGTCCTCTGCTTATTGAAATTTGGCCATAACTTTCTAGTTGTACTGCATGTTTCGAGCAGATTCTATCTATCATTGGTTATTTCTAATATTTTGTTACCAATATCCTGTTTGATGCCACTTTAATATGTCGTTCAGCATGACTTGAATCAAGCGACGATCCCGTTCTCGCCAGCTCATCAGTTCTCTCGTTTCCCTGTACATTACTGTGACCAGGAACCCAGCAGAATTTAATGCTATGCTGCATGCCAAGAACCCTAAGCTCTTCGCGACAGCAAGTTACAAGCTGCGAGTGTATCTCGGTGGCAGAAATCGCTTTTAGCCATCAATAAAGAGGTTGATATAAGCTCGTGGTATCGTAATCATTGATATTTGCGTAACTGCTTTTGTCACTGCCAAGACCTAAGCTTGAAAGACGCTGCCAAGTTCGGAAGTCTGATGGAGCTAGCTAGTCGCTGAGGTTCGGAGAAAATTCCTGCACTAACTCCAGTGTCAGTACAATCAATGAAGATAGTTATTGTAGATTCATTACTGAATGGTAGGTAAACCCCACTTCTAGAGAAAGGTCTGTTGAAGTTATAGGTAATGGGTTGTTGTGTAGCCTGTGCACACATTAATTCCCACATATTTCTGCAGAATCTGAGTATGGCCCGTTGTGCCTTGTTTCTAGATGTTAGTCTAGCTTAGCCGCAAGACACTGTATGCTGCTGATTATTGCACGAATAGATTCTAACGTTCTCAAGTTGAGTATTGCCTCCCGTCTCGCTGTGAGGGTGGTTTTCAACGCCCCCGTAAAAGCTTGAGAGTATTATTTGATATTGGGATTAGATAGGTAATGTTTGTTAGTCATCTGCTCTGTATGAGTGTTGATACAACTATGTAGGTATTGAATCATTTAATGAATCGATATAATCATCTTTTGCATCATTTTTCAAGTTTTCGTTAGTCGGAATATTAATATCCGATTTGTATTTTTGGAAGATGTTTTTCGTATGGAGATAGAAAACAGCACTGAAATTTTGTTGAAGTCTAATAGCTAAGAAAACTAGGTGATGATCCGAAATGAGATCTAAAGTGAAACAAGCAAAATTGAGACTTTTTTTTTATTAAAATGCCTGCACTTCTATCTTGATCGTTTCTTACGAAGGAATAATCATCAAAGTTTCTGACAAATTTTTGAGAGAGTCTTGTGTTCTGTATTAAAAAAAGCAATTTGATTGTAGGTCTGAGAGTATTCCACACAGGCAATAAAGCCTACCCGGATTAAGTCTTACATAAATTGCTAAATTAGGTAACATTAAATAGGTAGGTAATAATTCTTTTATACGAACTACAAACAGAATATTTCATTCAAAACTGTTAAAGTAATCAGTTTAAGTGAAAGTCCCCAAGTACAAGAAACAAATCAAGCCTTAATAAAGAACTTGATTGAACAAAGGTTTTAATTCAATTCAATTCAATTTCTTTTATTGAACATAATATATACAATCTGGCTTATAACTAATATGATACTATGATAAATTTACATTTGTTGGCACATAGGGGGCCTAACGTTACACAATGTCTTAAGTTTAACAAATTATAGATATATAAATTACATGTCAAAAAATTTAAATTAAAAGTCGGCTGACTTAATCGTCCTCAGGGTGTTCATTCCCGGTTGTCAATGGTGTTTTTGGTGTAGGTTGGGGGGAGTTTTGGCGTTTAGCCACGGTAGAAGGCTGTCCCAATGTCAGCGTAGAACGAGACTGCTTCCTCGTTGTCCATGATTATGTTGTCATCAAGTGTTTCCATTACACTGAGGTACCTTGGCTCCGGATGTCGTTGTTCAGTGGTCATCCTTCTCATTAGCTGATTCGGGTGGTCGATGATGTTCCGTACTAGTCTCTTCGCTGAAAGGACTAGGTATTTGTCCAGCGGGATTATGTTGGCTTCGGAGTAGAGATGTTCGTTCCTGTAGTGTTTCCGCCGCTGCCGGTCGAAGTACATTCCGGTGCAAATTCTGAGAATCTTCCTTTCGAATACTTGAAGCTCCTTCATGGCTGTCTTGGAGATTGAAAACCAGACTGGGAAGGAGTAGCTGATGATAGGTCGTAAGAGCTGCTTGTAGATCAGTAACTTCGTTGGTTGGCTTAGTCCTTTTCTTTTCTTCATCAATGGATGTAGACGGTGAAAGGCCCAGCTGGCTTTTTTGAGTACATTTCTTGAGTGCGGGTTGAACCTTAGCAACTCATTGAACTGGACTCCCAGGTACTTCACATTCTTTTTGGCAGCTATGATGGATCCGTCAGGGAGTCTCAAGACCAGATTTCTGCAGTTGGCTGCGGTGCGAAGACCTCTACCAGTTGAAGGCCTCCTGAAGCAGACAAGTTCCGACTTGGAAGTGTTGATTCGGATGCCCCATTTCGTGTAGAAATTGAAGAGTCTGTTGATGTGGGCCTCTACTTGTCGGACGGCGATAAACGGTGACATTGATGATGCATAGGTGAGCGAGTCGTCGGCATATAGCAGGTTCTCGCATCCAATTGGGGCAGGTTGGTCGGATGTCATCAGGCTGTAGAGGAAGGGGCCAAGTTTTGAACCTTGGGCGACTCCGGCTCTGATATTCTTCATGTTTGACTTACAATTGTCTAGTTGTACGAAAAATTTCCTGAAAGAAAGAAAAGAAAAAAGAATTTTTGTTAGTGGCAGTGGTACCTGTAATAGATGAAGTTTATGTATTAGGGCTTCTATCCAAACGCTATCAAATGCTTTCTCGACATCCAGAAAGCATCCGACGGTGACACGATGACTGTTGAGGGAGGTGCTTATATCGTGTTGGAACTTCAGCAGCGGATGCAGCGTTGAGTGCTTTTCTCGAAAGCCAAACTGCATGTCAGGGATGATTGAGTTTTCATTGCAGAATTTCTTCAGCCTCCGGAGGATTACTTCTTCCAGTAATTTGCTGATATTGTTGAGAAGTGATATTGGCCTGTAGTTGGATATTAGGTTGGAAGCACCTTTCTTCGGGATAGCCACAATTTTCGCTGTTTTCCACGTCTGGGGGAAGTAGCAGTTGTTGATGCAGTTGTTAAGGATGATTGTGAGGAAAATCATTACTGCTTGTGGAAACCTTTTCAGGATGTAATTGGAAACACCATCTTGTCCAGAAGATTTTTTTGGCTTTGAATTGCCGATGATCTCTGCTACCTCCTCTAGATTGCATAGATGTGGACTATCGGTGGGATCACTTGCTGGATTGGTGTCATCGAAACTGATTATATCCGGATTTGGCTGTAGGGTCTGCTGAATTGATGCTTCTACTTCTTGTAGGAAGGTCGGGTCAGTAGGTGGGTTCGGTGTGAAGTTTCCTTCGAAGTAGTTGGCGAACGCTTCCACCTTGTCCTGGGTTGAGGTTGCTTCAATGTTGTTGCTGATAATGGCTTCTGGCATCTGTGGCTGTTTTCCAATGATCCTATTGATGTTTTTGAAGGCATCAGGTCCTGGCTTAATTGCTTGCAATCTTCTCTGGTACTGGATATTGTTATGGTGTTGAATGGAGTTCCGGAACATGATGTTGACTTGCTGTAGCTCATTCCAAACTGTCTGGTAGTTGATATTTGTCGTATTTAGCTCGCTTCGATGGATCCGCTGGAGTCGTTTTCTTAGCCGTTGTCTGTGTGCATACAAATTCTGGACGTAATCAGGAAGGTGTTGGTACCTGTCCTTTGACGTCCTAGGCCGCTTTTGCTTCTCCAGGGCTTCAGATACGGCATGTTCGAGGATGTCGATAGCTGCATCGATTTCGGTATCCAGCAGATTCCTGTTTGAAGGTGGAAGAGTTATGTTGTCTTCGATGTCCCTGTGAAGTCTTTCAATATCCAGCCGCCTGAAGTTGATGAAGTTCTCCGGAGCTTCTGTTGATAGGAGTATTGGTTGGTTCAGGTTGATAGACAGTTGAACAGCTTCGTGGTCCGAGTCGCTTTGTACGATTGTACAGATATAATTCCGGATTGCCGGAAGAATGTGTACAAGGTTCGAGGAGGCCAGGAAGAAGTCTAGCGTTGATGGCGTTCTAGGAAAGGTTGGCTTCGGCTGGGATATAACCACCAGAGAATGTTCATTGCTGTTCAGTTCCATCCAATCAACAATTGCTTTGCCTTCGTTGCTGATTTTGGAGTCCAACCATAGGTGATGTCTCGCATTGAAATCACCTCCAATGATGCCATAGGTGCTTTGCTTCAGGATGCTGTTGAGGATGAGCAGGTCACTATGTATGTTCCTTGCAGAGGATGCGCACTTGAAGTATGTACAGATGACTGTAAGGGTCTCACCTCTTCCTAGGGTCATCGTGATGGCGGTGGCTTCACTAGTCTTTAGTCGTGAAGAATTTGTCTTTTATGAAGACTGCTGTTCCAACGCGGTCCTCGTTTTTGTCCTGTCGGTATGTTTTAAATCCTTTGATGTTTGGTCACTTTCGTCTCGCTGATGAGGGCAATATCAGGGGTATTGTTCTTCATGAATAGGTTGAATGACGTCCTCTTATCTAGGCTGTATAATGAATTAACATTATACGTCAGGATGCGGAGTTTCTTCAATGGCATATTTCGAAGACGAAGGCGGCCAAGACCGCGGACTTGTCTTTATCACTAAGTTGATTGTAGTTGGATGGGACGGCATTCCGGGCTTTATCCATGATGGAGATGAGGTTGGACCCGAGGAGCCGCTGGACTTCATTGTTGAGGTTCATGGATGGGGAAGTTGCCGAAGTTCTGGTCGGTTTGACAGGGGCTGTCTTCACAGGGATGGTTTTGGCTGGAATCCTTGGCTGCTGTTGATGCTGCGTTTTCGTTGTTGATAGTCTGGGTGTTGAATTCTGTTTGGCCATTGCTGCGTAGCTGACTGAAGGACGGGTTACCACACAAGCTGATTTAGCGACGAACTCTTTGTGCGCCTTCTTCTCTGCAATCACCTTGTTCCTCTCTGTTAGGCGGGCCTTTAGAGTGGGGCAGCCCTTGAAGCTTGCAGGATGTCCTTCTTTCTGACAGTTGGCACACCATACGTCCAGTCCTGTGTTCTCCTTTCGCTTGCATTGTCCGGGCTCGTGGTCTTCTTTGCACTTGACGCACACGTATTGGCGGCCACAGTTGGTGGCTACGTGTCCGAAACGCTGGCAGTTCCGGCACTGGACGATGTCATTGGACTTCATTCGCTCCCAATGAACCCTCTGGTTCATTATTAAGGTCTTGGAGCACACCTCGTTGATGTCACACGTCTTTGATACTTCAACGACAAAGTTGTTGTAGTGCTTTGTCTTTGCCTTCTTGGATTTGAAGTGCGTCACTGAGATTATTGGGAGTCCCTCGATGCGGAGCTCATCTTCGACTTCTATGGCTGAACAGGTAAAATGTATACCTTTCAGTAGAAGGAGGTTCTTCCTGTCTTCCCTTGGCGTGAATGAGTTGTACTGTATCTTCATGGTTTTGAGGTACTTCTTGATGGCTTCAAATGATGTTCTATCCTGGGCGTTGATGATGGTGGTCTTCGTGCTCCTGTTTTTGAATGTCACTGATATGTTGCTCGCCTTGCAGTGTCTCCTTATCTCGGCGACACTTCCGGAGAAGCAAAATATCGGAGGCATTCCAGGACCTTTGCTTGGGTTGACGGCAGCTATGTCATTGGTTGTCCTCGGGGTCTGAGCAGGAGCAGGATTAGAGGCTGCTACTGCTTTGATGGCGGCTGATGATGTTGATGCTGTTGCGGCTTCTTCAGGTTTGGCTGGCGTTTGTTTCTTTGCCTGGATTGGAGGGGACTTCGGTGACTCTACGTCCAATTGGGGGCGTTTGGTTGTGTCCTTTGATGCAGATTTTCCCGTTTTACGTGGTCTCTTCTGACCAGGTAAAGGTGAATCGCTGAAATCGTCCTCTGAACTTACTTCCGATGTCTGGCTGGATGAGAGCACTTCAGAAATCACCTGTTCTTCCTTAGCGTTCACTTCCGAGCGCTCTTCAGCATCATCGTCATTGGATAAATCATAGTTAGAAGAATCTTCAACCTCCATACTGTCAGCTTCTTTGCTTTCTTCTTCGTTCCTTTTTGTTGGGGTGACAAATTTACTAAATGTCTCGTTAAGCCTCGGTCCATAATCGGGTAGGTGAGTGACTATCCTGGTCAGCAATGCATCGAGCGAAGCAAATGCTGCCTCCGGATTAAATGGTTCGCCCATTTCCGGCTTAACTTCAATTTCACTTTTATTATTTTATAACACTGATTAAAACGCACAACACTTATTTTTAAAAAAACCTTTATTCCGCGAATTAATCAGGATTAGCACTTGTTAACCGCAGGTAGCCCGCAGGTATACCTGAGTTCTGTTTTATTTATTTCGGGGTGGATTTTTTTTTCAATCTTCCGCTTACGATGCGCACGCTCTGAACGATGTACACTGAATGAACAAAGGTTTTATTAGGAATAATAATAAACAGAAAATATTTCATGTATTCTTTTTGATATATTAAAAACAGAAATTATGTTTACAAAAGCGTACCTAAGTGTTTTTGAACAAAGTGATATATATTGAATAAATGAGTACCTAGTTGAGAACCAAAACTCGTCATATCCAAAATTTTCGTTTTGTGCGAATGGAGAAAAACTTAATACGGCAAATGATAGTTGTTAGCAAAGATTTTTTTTGTATAATAAAAGATTTTTAAATCTATGTGTTATGATTAAGAGCAAAAATATATAGGTATGAAGTTCCGTGCAAAAGATATTTAACAATTAAATTTGGATATGAAGAGTTTTGCTAGAAATGATTGGGTATGGCCAGTTTCCACACCTAAACCCCCCCCCCCCCTCTCTCAATTGTACCATCTAATATAATACCTCTACACTACTTTCCAATCTTCCATGACCCATTTAAAGATTTTTACAATTTAAACCCATGAACGTTTTAGTTCCTTCTTTAAGGACATAATCGATTGCCTATGATGGGTAAGATTGACGAGTTTTGGTTCTCATCTACTTAAATATTCCTAACAAAAACTCATTTGGTCTTTGATTAAAATTTTTGTTTGGTTCCTCCGTAGGGTGGATTTTTTTTTGTGAAAAAGATTGTCCAGAGCTTACACCCTTTGCAGCATCAGAACAAGAATTACCCATATCTGTGTAAGAATTTGAAGAACTCGGCACTTGCTGAGTCAACTCAGGGAACACATCGACTCGTCGTCTCAATTATTTTCAGCTTTTTGGACACCCTGAAAAATTGGCTAGGTGTCATGTTTCACACACCTAATTGATAATCACAGTAATGACTAGACACATCTGTGGCATCTAAAGCACTGTATCGGCCCTTTCCTTTTAAATTGTCCCCACCAAAACCTATGATGAAGCAGGAATTTAATATCTTTCTTTTTTAATTTTCATTGTCCTTTACAATGTAGGTATATGAATGTATCCAAGCTTACTTTTTTACATTATTTAAATAATGTATTAAGTTACAAAGGGTACAATTCACTTCAGCTACCTTACATTTAAAGTATTAAGTAAAAAGAATGTTTGATTGATAGATTCTGTCCAAAATGCAGGTGGAAGGAAATTTAGTTGAGAAGGAAATCGAAAACAAATAAATACTTATTTTTAGGAGTTTTGAGTAAATAATATTGAATTTTCATCAAATATAAATAAGTGATTCTATAATTGAATCACCAGTTGGAAGAAGGGAATAAATCCATCAGAGCTAACTGTTGGGAAAACGCAAAAAACTGAATAACTTCTTTATTTGACGGTTCTCAGATTTTTCATGTATAGATAAAATAAAGTTCTCTTTGTTTTGATTCGCATGAGAGACCTATATTTTCTTTTTCTATCACTTCCTAGTAGCTAGATAAACCGTGTTAAAAAGCTTGGATTTATTTCCTTCTTCCAACTGAAAACTTCAACTTCAAAATAAAATAGAAATTTTACAGAAAAAGTTTTCATTTTTCAAATATAAAGCTAAAACATAAAAATAAATAAATAATAACTTCAAAAAAATAGTGTGTTCAATAATATATTAGTTTTTGTCTGTTATTTCAAACATGGACCATATCGTTTTATGTTCCAATAGAACTGAAAATAACGATATTGATTAAGTAGGTACGGACAAAAAAAAAAATACAAAATTGTTATTGAATATTTGCGTGCAAAACGACATATAAGTGTCCCTCTTTTTAAATTGTTTTTTTTTTAAGCTTTACCACACCATTTCAAATCTATTTTCTGAAAAACTTAAGATTTTGAGATAAGCCACTTGGCTTCTGAGGGGACGATGTCTTATCTATGTTAACTAGCTTAGTTAACTGTGCTGATACATCAATCTGTGATTCAATAACTCAAAAGTGCTAAAGCGTGATTTGTAACCCACCAATTCAATAACTGTTTATTTGCTTTGTAGCGACATAAAACTGAGTAGATAAACCAATTCAAGAGTTATGTTAAAAAAAAAATAAAATAATCAGTTGGAAGTAGGAAATAAATCCGGGATTTGTTTCCTTCTTCCAACTAATGCTTTTTAAAACCTCCAACATTTCTACAATGAAAATAGTTTTTACTATTTTCTTAGACCTAACAGATGTGTCTACGTATAGAGAAGACATTTGCATCATAAAGTCATTTTTGGAATTTTTGGGATTTATTCCCTTCTTCCAACTGGTGGTTCAATTATGCTGACCAAAAAAACAACCACATCCATAAAAAAAATAAAATTCATTAGTAAGACGAAGAGTCCTTTCCAAGGTAAATAGTTCATTATCATTATCATTGGCACTACAAAAAAGATCCGGTCCTGGTCTTCTTCAACAAGTCTCTACAGCTAGCTTTCAATCACGAACCGATGCCATCCAGTTCCTATTGCGCTACCCAATGCTTCTGGCGTCCTAGTCTACCCCCATATATTGTTATCAACTGCTACTATTGACTCAAGGTAATTGAAGAATTAAATTACTATGTACTTCAAATTCTTGCTCTACTTTCCTGATTGTTTGAACAGTTCTTTTTCTAGTAGACGTTCGTTGCCACCATTTATACTTTGTTGCTTCTTCATTGATGTGCATTCCCAGTTTTTGTGGTGCCTGCTCAATGGAAGATAAATGTACAGATTGTTTCCATCTTCCGATGAAATCGATGTCGTCTTCGTAAGTCACTATCTGGTTGAACTATGTGATGTTAGGTCTTCTTGTTGACATGTCAGAGTCACGAATAGAGTTTTCCAAAGTCAGATTGATATGAAAGGGAGTCGAGGTCGTCTTCTTTGGACTTAATTAAAAATGAAGTTGATTGGTTACGATAGAGGTACCTACGGATATTTAAATATGGTTAACAAGGTGGTCAAAGTGAACCTAAGTAGTCTTGTCGATTTAATTAGGTAACCGGACCGCTCGTAGCTTTTTATAGTTCCAACTTGGATATGCTATGGTATAGTCGCCAGTTAGGTATAGTTGGTATGATGAGGTCTTAAATCTCATTTTGCCACAAGGTGAAAATGCCTATGGAATGAAGCAAAACTTAAATTGCTTGAGCTCTATTTTAGCCATCTAACATTCTATAAAAACATTCTCAAAATCTAAAGCGATTTTTGGTGAAGATATCCTTGTCAATGTTTCCGAGGTTGATGGTTGAAGCAGTACCACTGATAAAAATGTGTTCTTAATTATTTTAAGTTTGTGGATGCTGGGAATCGATTGGATGGTTTGGCGTACCGTAGGGTTATTGCTAATTTATTGTAAAGCAACAAATTAACAATAACCCTACTTCACTACGGGGAACTACAGATAACAAACCATCAAACAAATACATACATACTCGTTTGCAATTCACAATTTATAACATTGAAAGTACCTACCTTATTTAGCCTAAAAATATACATAAATGCATGTTGTTAATTAAAATGATAAATCTTCTCTTTACGTTTTGAATAATTCCGCAAATAAAATCTTGAATAGTTTTTGCAAAATAAATATAAACTAGGTTGCCTACATTTTTATATTCCAATATTGAAGCGCATAATAATTAATCTCACATGTACTTTTTATAAACTATAGATCCGCAAAAATAAACAAAATCTTGAATAATAAACAAACGTGTAGGTACTCACTAATAAATTTAGCAATCTGTTTACCTATCTGTAAAACGATTTCATCTCATACAATGAATCAGTCTAACTACCTACTGGTTGTAAGCTAGTATGTGTATAGGGATGTTTTGGAATTCCCAAAGTAAAATAATTATACATAAGGTACCTACCTACCTACTCTACGATTTCGTTGCAACAAAAAAAATATATATGTAGTCATCATTTTTTTAAAAGTTTCAATGTGTTTTATAATGCGTCATTTGAACGCAGACAGAAATATGTCATTAAATTAAATTACTTCCTCCGCGTATTATACGTTGTTGCACAATAATTACCAAATATTGCATAGATACGTCAGGAAAGGTTAAGAATTCCAGATCAACATCTTATCATTCTTCCTCAGTTGGTGCTTGGAAATTGGTACCAAAAAGACTTTTGTTGCACACAGGAATGGTAACATTCTTACGGTCGATCTTTTTAAACCGACCTACACCAACAAATTCTCGATCTTCAACAATAAATTTAACAGTTTGAGCGGGGTTAGCAGCATCTCCGTTATTTCCACTGTCTGTATAAGTTAAGCGAGGGCGCATCTAATAAATTATTAAAATTATTCTTTCTTATTTTTGTTTAAGGTAATTTATTAAATTTCTTACAATGCACAAATGTGTAGCTGGATCACAATTTCCCAGTTAGGTGGAAACTCATTACGACCAACGGGCTCCTTTGATGTATTTGTATCAGCATTTTGTTGCGAATTATGTTGTAGTGAACTTTAGTGTAACTCTGGCATTGCACATGAAAGCCCTCATTTTCGCAAGCAGTGAATAGTTTATGAAAGCATAGGAAGCAAAATTAACCATTGGTACGTTATCAGTTTCTTCGTGATTGTTCATAACCCTGAAAAAAGTATGACAAAATTAAGTTTTCAAAAATTATTGAAAGTAGACTTCTTTTGTTTTAGGATTTTTAAAAATTTTTTTCAAATACAAATCTTATGATACAATAAGTAGCACTATTCAATACATAATCTAGAAATATAAAACCATCTCTGTGGGTCAAACCGTTTGGAAAAATCATCACAGTCCAATTGCCTTTTTCAGATTTTGTTGAAATTCTAAAAAAAAGTCAATTGGGCTGTGATCTAGCAATGTATCAACAATGTTCTTACGAAAGTTACACCCAAGAACAAATGCTAATGTTTTCAAATTCTCACTTAAAAGTACATACACTATGACCAAAAGTCAAATTTTGAACCGCCGACTCTAGTTCAAATTGGTAAAAGCCAATTTTAAGAGGACTCGAATACGAATTTAGGGATGCATCAACTATTGTCCTAGGGTAAATACTTTGGGAGTTACACCCAAGAACAAATACCATTTTCTTCAAATTATTACTTAAATGTAGGTACCCTCTGGCCAAAAGTCAAATTTTGAACCGCTAGCTCGATTTGAAATTGGTAAACGCCAATTTCAAGAGGATACGAATACGAACTTAGGGATGCATCAACCATGTCCTAGGGTAAATACTTTGGGAGTTAAACCCAAGAACAAATACCATTTTCTTCAAATTCTTACTTAAATGTAGGTACCCTCTGGCCAAAAGTCAAATTTTGAACCGCTAGCTCGATTTGAAATTGGTAAACGCCAATTTCAAGAGGATTCGAATACGAATTTAGGGATGCATCAACTATTGTCCTAGGATAAATACTTTGGGAGTAACACCCAAGAACAAATGCCGTGTTTTTCTTGTTCTTCTTGTTCTTGGGTGTAACTCCCAAAGTATTTATCCTAGGACAATAGTTGATGCATCCCTAAATTCGTATTCGAATCCTCTTGAAATTGGCGTTTACCAATTTCAAATCGAGCTAGCGGTTCAAAATTTGACTTTTGGCCAGAGGGTACCTACATTTAAGTAAGAATTTGAAGAATATGGTATTTGTTCTTGGGTGTAACTCCCAAAGTATTTATCCTAGGACAATAGTTAATGCATCTCTAAACTCGTATTCGAATCCTCTTAAAATTTGCGTTTACCAATTTTAATTCGAGCCAGCGGTTCAAATTTTGACTTTTGGTCAGAGGGTACCTACATTTAAGTAAGAATTTGAAGAAAATGGTATCTGGTCTTGGGTGTAACTCCCAAAGTATCCTAGGACTCTATATTTAATAGTGCTACTATTTGCATATGAATTTTAAATTAAAAGCAAAATTTCAAGAATAACTGAAAGTAAACTACTTTCGTACTAGGATTTTTTCGAAATTTTTTTCAAATCCAAAATGTATGATGCAGTTCAGTGTTGTCACTTTACCACAATTGTGGTAGATCTACCACTTTTTTCCAAGATTTTGATAATCTACTACTTCTACCACTGAAGTCAAAAATTCTACCACTTTTTGCTCATCCAGAACTAACAAAATTTGAAATTCAAAGATAATCCGATCATTCATGACAAAAATCCCAAAATTAGTCAGTAGAAAAAAAAATTCCTGTGAGTTTTTGTCTCTATGTACTTACCTGAATGCACCATTGGAATTATTTAGAACTGATTTCTTTTCGAAATAGAAATATAGTAGATTTTTTCAAAGCTTGTGTCATACAACTTTGTTTATAAAATTTGGGAAAAAGGGGAAACTGTTCGCTGTGCCCTAGGAGCATTTCATGATACTCTTTCCTGACATGTTTTTTGGTTTGAGCTTCAGTGAAGAAATAGATTCAGAAATAATAGAACAAAAGTTACTAAAAATTGTTTTTCTTTGATCTTATCAAATAGGTACATATATATTAATTTAATGAATTAAATATTCTTTGTCAACTTGCTTAAAAATTGTGATACACAAAACATAATTTAAATTTTAATAATAAAAGAAAAACTGCCTTTTTAATATTTTTAAAAGTCATTTTAAAAAAGAATTTAAGAAACAATTGTTTTTTTCCCACAAATGTAATAATGTATTAAGTTTTGCCAACGCGTTTCGTCTTAGTTAGGATTTCATCAGGGCAATCCTGTCCTAACTAAGACGAAACGCGTTGGCTGATTATATTAAAAATTTTAAAAAGTATATATTTTTATAATTATAATTCTTATTGATATCCCAGACAAAATTATTAAGATCTGATATATTTTCATTGCTCAAACAATTCTTCAAAGTGTCTGATTCTCAGTCCCCTGCCCGTTTTCGAAAGGAAAAATTATTGCAGTTCTCTTATTTTAGTTCCAAAACCAAAATTAACCCTCAAATATGACGTTAAATGAGAAATCTTTTTATTATACAAAAACATTTTTAGTACATACATACCACTTCATTTTATTTAAAAAAAAAAAAATAAATTGAACTTTGTACAGGCAAAAATATCGTTAACTTTAAAAACTATCGAAGTTTCAGATTTGGTAGCGTGAAGCATTAAGTCTGGTAAAAATAAAACGTTATCCCTGTCTCACGTCCATTCGCTATTTAATTTGTTAAGAAGGCATTTGTGCTACCTACAGGTCTTGGATTGTCCGTTCAGTTTCTCAGTCCTCTGATGAGTATTTACAGGATAAAAATTCTATATATGTAAGTAGGCATGTTCTAGCATTATTATATGGCTAAGTAAAACCCTAATAATATAACTTTTTTCTTTTTTTTTTTGTACAATGCGTAACTATGTTTTTGGCGCAAAAACTTTGAAAATACTCAGTCTCCTGGCCCCAGTCCCCTTGCACTTTTACGTCTAACTGTCTATCAAAAGACCCCAAAAGTGTTCAGTTAATGCTACTTTTCCTTGTTAATACTTGTTAATACAAACTTGCTCTTATTATCAATGTGGCTTAGATTTGTAAAAGAATATTTATACAGGTGACTTTATCTCTCCCATTAGACAAGGGGTACGATTTTCTACATATATAATTGACTTAAAATAATAAAAAAAAATCCTAGTCCTCTAAGCACATGTTTTCAAAAAAATGTCGATAAAATTGCTGTTTTTTATTTTTCTGACTGGCCGCTTTCCATTCTGTGAAAGGAAGCTCTAAATCAAATAGAGATAGTCCATTTGCTTCCAAAAATATCTTCATTTTCTTCCACTTTTTGTAGAATCACTCATATACTTCGATGAATTGGTTCTCTTTGACTAAAATAAATGTTTCCTTATTTAATTTTTGGAAATTAAAATCTACCACTAAAAATCTGGATCTACCACTATTTTTTAGACTTATCTACCACTTTTTTAAAACTGGAAGTGACAACACTGATGCAGTTAGTAGCACTATTAAATACACAATCTAAATATATAAAAACCATCTCTGTGGGCCAAACCGTTTGAAAATCTCATTACAGTCAAATTTCCTTTTTTCAGATTTTATTGAAATTCTGAAAAACAGCCAATTGGGTTGTGATGAATTTTCTGAATGGTTTAACTCACAGATATGATTTATATGTTTTTGAACTCTATATTTAATAGTGCTACTAATTGCATTGTTAATTTAAAATTTTAAGCAAAATTAAAAAAAAAACATTGACAAAAGAAGTTTCCCTTAAGGTTTTCAAGAATAACCTGAAAGTAAACTTCTTTTGTACTAGCATTTTTTCGAAATTTTTTTCAAATCCAAAATGTATGATGCAATTAGTAGCACTATTAAATACACAATCTAAATATATAAAAACCATCTCTGTGGGCCAAACCGTTTGAAAATCTCATTACAGTCAAATTTCCTTTTTTCAGATTTTATTGAAATTCTGAAAAAAAGCCAATTGGGTTGTGATGAATTTTCTGAATGGTTTAACTCACAGATATGATTTATATGTTTTTGAACTCTATATTTAATAGTGCTACTAATTGCATTGTTAATTTAAAATTTTAAGCAAAATTAAAAAAAAAAACATTGACAAAAGAAGTTTCCCTTAAGGTTTTCAAGAATAACCTGAAAGTAAACTTCTTTTGTACTAGCATTTTTTCGAAATTTTTTTCAAATCCAAAATGTATGATGCAATTAGTAGCACTATTAAATACACAATCTAAATATATAAAAACCATCTCTGTGGGCCAAACCGTTTGAAAATCTCATTACAGTCAAATTTCCTTTTTTCAGATTTTATTGAAATTCTGAAAAAAAGCCAATTGGGTTGTGATGAATTTTCTGAATGGTTTAACTCACAGATATGATTTATATGTTTTTGAACTCTATATTTAATAGTGCTACTAATTGCATTGTTAATTTAAAATTTTAAGCAAAATTAAAAAAAAAAACATTGACAAAAGAAGTTTCCCTTAAGGTTTTCAAGAATAACCTGAAAGTAAACTTCTTTTGTACTAGCATTTTTTCGAAATTTTTTTCAAATCCAAAATGTATGATGCAATTAGTAGCACTATTAAATACACAATCTAAATATATAAAAACCATCTCTGTGGGCCAAACCGTTTGAAAATCTCATTAGTAAGTCAAATTTCCTTTTTTCAGATTTTATTGAAATTCTGAAAAAAAGCCAATTGGGTTGTGATGAATTTTCTGAATGGTTTAACTCACAGATATGATTTATATGTTTTTGAACTCTATATTTAATAGTGCTACTAATTGCATTGTCAATTTAAAATTTTAAGCAAAATTAAAAAAAAACATTGACAAAAGAAGTTTCCCTTAAGGTTTCCAAGAATAACCTGAAAGTAAACTTCTTTTGTACTAGGATTTTTTCGAAATTTTTTTAAAATACAAAATGTATGATGCAATTAGTAGCACTATTAAATACTCAATCTAAAAATATAAAGCCATCGCTGTGGGTCAAACCGTTTGAAAATCTCATCACATTCCAATTTCCTTTTTTTCAGATTTTGTTGAAATTCTAAAAAAAGTCAACTGGGCTGTGATTATTTTTTCGGATGGTTAAGCTCACAGAGATGATTTTTATATATTTGAACTCTTTATTTAATAGTGCTACTATTTGCATTCTCCACAAACTCTTTCTAACCCCCACCTCTTCCAAAGGCTGCGAAAAAAACCTGAAACACTAGTATACATATATACACTCACTCAGATTTTGGTTATATATCCACTCCCAAAATTAGCTGTCGGCTCTTATGTTTTGTTTTAAATACTTTGGCTTCCGAGTCTAAATTGGCCAAATCGGCTCGCATTTCCACTTCGACAGTTCTTGTTTCAACAGCAATGACACAACTTTTTGCCCCTCTCATTATTTCAGCCCAGTCAGAGAAGCCATTATCCCATTCATTCCATGGCTGAAAAAAAAACATAAAATATAAACAAATTGACTGGGAAATAATATTCTTACCGGAATTAACTGCAATGAAAGGAGAATGGGCAAAGTGGTCCTCCTACTCAACACGAACTTGTCATATATCGTTGGACTGTAAAGATTAGATAGGATGGTGCTCGACCTTATACTTTTGATTAAATTAGTTGGTCTTCTCTTTGAATTCCTTCAGACCACGATTCAGTGTGAGTTATTTTTTCTATCATCATCGGTGTTTAACTCTTTCCTGCTTTTACAAGAAAACAAACCAAGAGTGCAAATCCTTGCAGCGACGATTCCAGAATTTTTTTCTGGATTAAGTAGATTTTTTGGAGAGTTCTTTTTATAATCCTTTAAGGATTTTCACTTTTTTTTTCTTAAAACTGAATAAGGATTATTATTATTATAGGATTTTCACTGATGAATACAAAATCCAACCATACTACTAGGGTAGTTTTTAACTTAACCAAAGGGTATCGCACGTTAACCATGCATGACGTAACAAATCTTTTTCACGATACTATTTTTTGTAAAATTGCATGGTTAATTTCCGAACTTAATTAAACTAGTTGTTTGGACAAAAAATTACTTAAATCCCGACATTTTAAAATTAATTGGCCTCAAACACCGCGAACCGCAACCAAAATATTTACATTTCACAAATTGTCATCTGATCTGTCACAAAAACAACAAATGTCAATATATCCTCCATTTTTAGCTCAATTTGGTTTACTAATTGTGGTGGAAGCTAAGGGCACCTAAGCATACAAATTTCAAGGGTGCGCTTCCACTTTTTGATAACATTTTCTTTGTTTTCAACATAAATATTCATAAAAATTACTGGATTTTTATGGTAGAAGCAATAAGAAACTATATTTTATATAATATTTGCTTACGAAGAGTTAGAAACAACAATTTGAAATAGAAATAATTTTCTTTTTCAAATTTTGAATTCAACGGATTCCTTTTTTGAATATCTAACGACCTATCCTACCAACTGAGCAATTGCTCAAATGAAATGAAATGAAATTTCCATAAGGATTCTATGTGTTGGTGCGGTGCCATTTAAAATGCATTGGCCTACTAACACATGCTCAGTCTTGTTGCTACAATTTACTCCGTTCAGCTTGTAGGGCGAAAGAGAGCAAAGCCCCTGAGTCAGTTCTCTAGATAATATACCTACTCTATGATGCAGTGCATAACTATTCATCTGTTTAGCGCATTCTAATGAATAAGGCTGCTAGTGTCTATATTATCTTTTTACTGAAAGGTGGGTCCAGTGAGATAGGTTAATTTTATGTGCGAAAGAAAGAGAAAGAAGATTTCACCCAAAATCCACCGATGCGCCACTTTTGAAAATAATTCTTGGCTTCAAGAAGATTATTTTTGTGCGAGTGAGAGATGTAGGGTAGGTACTTAATTGTGTGAATTAAAGAAGGGCATATTAAACTGAAAGGATTTTCTTTGCTGTTCATCAAAATGACTTTCAGTAAGAAGACAATGTAGACAGGCACATAGGGATGCATCTTACAAAAGCTTTAATCTCGTATCGTATCGGGCTGTAAGCGTAGTAACCGGGAAACTGCAAGGGAAATATTATGCGACTAAAGCGATGATGCGTAGGAAACTTGTTTGTATAGTTTTTATTCAATATCGGTTAATCTAACAACAAAAAAGTTAAAATGCTTAAAAACTTAAATTTTATACAAAAACACGTAGGTACACAGTTTCATTTGTTAAAAGGATTCATACTGGACTTTATTTCAAAGAGAGATCAAAAAAATTAGTATGAAATTTTGGAATTAATACATACCTAGCAGTATTGAAAAGATTTAAACAAAAACTTAATAAAAAATCAATATTGGAATATGAAATTAAGGTTAATACTTTGTTGTATATAATCCCTTATTATTAAAAATGCCATTTACTGACGCTGCATGGAATCAACCAAACTCTATGACAACGGTCAATTGGTATTTTTTTTTTCATCAGGAATCCTTCACCACCTTCCAAAGCTCGTATTTATTCAATGGTTTAGCTTTCCTTATATTTTTTTAATTTCACCCCATAGATTATGGGATTAAGGTTGGGTGATTGGCTTAACCATAAATCTCAATACCATTGACCCCAAACCGCATTGTTAAGCCACCCGGCTTGTGTGGTTTTGGTTTTCGTCCTGTTAAAAAGTCCATTTTAATAGTATTTCATATTCGGCATATGGCAGCATAGGTCTTATCTTAAATGTTTCCATGAAACATTTTACAACTTAAAGAAAAAAATTGCTCTCATCTGAGCAATATATTACACCGTTTCTCCACTGGTCTTTGGAACTTTGGCAAACTGGAAAAGTTTTGTAAGATGTTTCTCTGTCAAAAACGAAATTTTTAGGAGCTTCGTGCATGCAAGTATTTTGCTAAAAGGTGTTCTCTTATTCCTGGAGGATATTTTGTTATGTTAATGACGTTAACAAATTACCATGCATAATTAAATCCTTCTTCAGTTTTTTTTTCTGGGAAAGAGTGCGTTTGGATTTATTTTTAATTTCTCAAAAACTAAGAAAGATTTTTACATTTGGTTATCAGTAATTGACTAAGAATAATAATTGAAAAGAGCATTGAGTGCCAAAAAAACAGTGGGACTAAAATACACAAAATCTTGAAAAAAAAATTCACATGTTCAAAGTCCTTACCTTCGAAATATTGATTTCTCAAAAATTATTATTCACCTTCTTATATAGGTAGTAACTATGCCTGGCCCGGGCAAAAAATACTTCAAGCTTAATGAGTGGGAATTCTAATCTTGTTGGATATGGTTTACAGTGGTTTTTTTTTGTCAAAAAGTCGACGTTAGTTGAACTGAGCTTAATAAAATTTGCGTATGACTCACTATGTCACTGATGAATCCAAGTGAGCAAGCCGGACGAAACGCCAATTTGTAGGACTAAAGGCTATCAAAAGATACCTATTTTGAACTATTATTCATTTTAACAATTTGATTTAAAAAACAAATATTAGCATGGAATCTTAGGTAGCCTTCAAGAAAGCTAGGTATAGTATATCATTGTATGTATGAGCTTTTGTTAGTTTTTAGGTAGGTAGGTATTTATTTAGTTTCAATTTTAAGTCACTTTTCGCGTTTCGTCCGGCTTACTCACTTGGACTCATCAGTGAGGGCCTACGCAATATACAGCTGCGGTCAAAATAATAGTAGTACCATTTCAAAAAATCAAAATTGAAAAAAAGTTGATCCCTCGATTTTTAACAAATTAATACCCATGTGATTTTGAAATTGGTGTTTTTAAGCTTTCATTTTCAAAAAAAAAATAAAATTTCAAATTTAATATTTGGTATATTTTCAAATTTATTGAAGAACCTTTGAAAAACAGCGGTCAGAAAAATAGTAGTGCGAAGATGATCCGCCTTTAACTATTATAAAAAACCAAATATAGGACAAAAATTGTATCATAAGATGTAGTTGAGGGTTTGAACCTTAAACTTACATTTAGTTGCAAGTCCCTCATTGGAAATAACAACAGTACAACGGCGTTGCATTGGGTTAATCAGGTTTACGGGTCTTTCTACGCTTATTGACTTCCATGAGTACTGAATAGCTTCCCTAAGGGCTTTATTGTTAGATGGCTGGCAACAAGCAACATATTTCTTTGCATCGCACAAGAAGTTCTCAATGGGATTTTAGTCCGGAGACTTTGCGGCCAGTCTATCACATTAACTGTTTTTGCCTGGAATCATTGCTTCGCAAGTTTACTTGTAGGCTTTGGGTCATTTTCTCACTGAAGACACATTTCAGTGGTATTTCATCTTCAGCATAGGGTTGCATTACTTCCTGCATGATCTTAACAAAGATTTGCTAATCCATGATACCTTCACTTTGGTGTATTGGAAAAACACCATACAAGGAAAACCATGTCCAAACCATTATGCTGGCTCCTCCATGTTTAATTGTTTTTGCTTCGAAACGTGGATTATATTCTGTGTTTGGTGGCCTTCTTACATATTGACAAGGTCCATTTCCACCATATAAAAAAATTCTTGGACTCGTCTGACCACAGAATATTTCTCCAATTTTATGAAAGCCAGTCAAAGTGGTTCCTTTGCGAATTTCAATATTTTTGTGACATTGTTTTTTGTCAACAATGGTACCTCTCTAGGGCTGTGGGCGGATTGAACATTGTTACATGTTCTCGTGAACTTCTACGAACCGTTTTATTGATTTCATCAACATAAAATATGCCTTTTATTTCAGAAACTGGCGTAAAGGGATTGATTTTTAAATGCCTGATGACTCATTTTATCAACTTTGGTGGCAATAGCGGCTTCCACCCGCCACTTTCTAACTTTGGCAGTTAAATAATGGCTTTTCTTACCATTCTTGGTGAACATTCAACTAGGCATTGAACCAGCGCATAAGTTTTGCCTTTAGATATCAGTCTTCTAACTAGGACACGCTATTCCGGTGTTTTTCAATAAAAACTATGAAGGTGTAATGAATAAACAAAATACAAGGTTTTTTTCAATGTTCAATTTTAGAAATAAAAGAGAAAAATAATATTTCTTTACAGGTGCACTACTATTATTTTGACCGGAAGAATTCGTAGCTTTGATTAATAACGGTTGTTTATTTGTCATATTACCGTTGCAACAAAGAATATATTTATACCGAATTATTAAGAAAATGTTACTTAGTCAAAATGTAACAGTTTTTTTTCTATCAACGTAATATAAAACTTACAAAACCAAGGTTATGCATTTCTTTTACTTGTACTACTATTATTTTGACCGCAACTGTATATTTAAGCCAATTTGTAGAACTTAAGGCCTTAAAAAGGTATTTGGAATCAATTATTCAACAAGTCCAAACTTTAATCCTAAGTCTTCTACTTGGCTGATTTATTTCAGTATTGTATGTATGCCTATAGAACTTGTATTTCATGTTTTTAACCATTCTTTTTCTATAATTTCTGTGTCTTAATACACAATTTTTTGTTTAAACCCCCAGCGTCTTGAACATGAGAGCAAGTACGTGCGACCCAGTCGTGCATTTTATTCTTGGGACAACCGATGACTCGTCAACTTGCTAGCTTTACTCTCGAGAGCTGCTTGAGAGTTGCGCAGAGTCTTTTTACATACTGATGGGTACGCATCTTTACTTCTTTTATAGTGAATAAAGAATAAACGTTTGGTGAGTTCAGGAAAATAAGATCTCACATATTTTGATGCAAATCCAAAATTTTTTTTCCTAGGTGATTGACACCAAAACTATAGGTCCAAGATTGCTGATATCTCCGAGATAACGTTTTTCTGAACCTACCTACCCTTTAACCTTCGACCTTAAGTTCAACAAAAAAGCAACTGCATTTGATGACAATGAATTGAAAAAATGAAAATATGTACCTAGGCCATTAAGAATAGACATCAAAATACCAAATTAAAAATAGGTACCAAATTTGTAACAGGCTGATTTTTGGTAGGTATACAAGTTGGTGAACCTTCTAATAACATTCATATGCATGGGAGCGGTACAATATCCCGCAAACCAAAATCTCGAATGATAAAATCCCGCATCTTTTTAAAAATTTGGAATAAAGAAATCTCGAAAGTTAAAAATCTTGTTTTTCATTATCTCGAAATTAGAAAATCTTGCTTTTAAGAATCTCGCATTCGCATTTCGAACCCAAAAATCTCGCAAATTTCAACCAAAATCTCGCAAATTAAAATCTCACAGCAAACGAATCGCACACGTCTTTTACAAAAAAATTTGGTTTTTGAGAATACACTCAAGAGAATTTAGCAAAGTTTTTTCTTTGCAGGTGATGACTATACGGACGGGTATAGACTATACCCGTCAGTAAGAAGTTTTTTTTTAACCTTTATTAATCTCTATTTAATCATTTTACGTTCCCACTTTGTCTTAATTAAATTTTAGGTTAGATTAGGTAGAAGGGCTGACAGTACCTAGTCATTGTGCTCATTGATTTTTTATAATATTTAATTACCAATATTCTGTTTGATGCTACAGGTTGGTACTTTAATATGTGGTTCGGCTTGACTTGGATCAAGCGACGATCCCGTTCTTGCTAGATAATCAGCTCTTTCTTTTCCCTGTACATCACTGTGACCAAAAACCCAGCAGAGTCTAATGTTATGCTGCATGCCAAGAACCCTAAGCTCTTCGCGACAGCAACTTACAAGCTTCGAATGTATCAGAAATGGCAGAAATTAAGACGCTGCAAAAGTCCGGAAGTTTGAAGGAGCTAGCTAGTCCCATAGGTTCCGAGAAAATTCCTGCACCAACTCCAGTGTTCATCTTTGAACCATCAGCGAAGACAGTAATCGTAGATTCATTTTTGAAAGTTTGGTTGTTTTCCCATTCCTCTCCTTGGAAAAGAGTTATTGAGGGATCTGTAACAATTAATTAATAACCGTGTTGTCTAAAAGTACGTATGCACTGAATTAACATAAATATTTCGCAGAACGTAGGATATCTCGATTGATTTGCGAGATTTTAGTTTGCGGGATTTAGATTATTGCGAGATTATGAAAAGCGTAATTTTCTAATTGCTTGGTTATGAATTGCAATATTTCGTTATGTGAGACTAGATTTTGATTTGCGAGATTTCGTAACCAGCCCATATAGCACTTTGGGGACTAGCGGCAGGAGAGAAATAATTCATTAAAATTTCCTTTGATTCGGAGATTTTCCTGGTCTTGAAAACTTTTTTACTTTTGTGAGTTTCCACTGCTGTAAAACGTGCCAAAACTAACAATTAATCAAACGAATTTTACAATTTAAATTCGAATTGAATTCATTAAAAATAAATAAACATCGACATATTGCAGTTCCGCTTAAAATCAAATCAAAGGCTCGAAGCAAAATGATTTTTTTTCTCTACCACTTAATCACATGTAACAACGACACCAAAAATCAATATTTTATGAACATTAATAATTCCGTTTTTATGAGCCCCAATAAAAAATAAATAAACTATCTTAAAAAAAAAGAATAATTGAAAATGAATTTAAACTGAGCGAGCTAAAAGTTTTTTTTTTTTTTATGGGTGAATGTTGTTATCAAAAGCAAAATCCATTTAAACTGCTGACATACATCTGTTGCTGCCTGAAAATACCTGTTTTATACAACCTTTATATGACCACATATTTTCCAAAGTATTAACTTTGCTTCATTGATCAAATAGAATAAAAATTGATATTTTTTTTTTTTGTGGAACAGCAAAGGCAATACTATGTATGTAGAATATAAAATAAAATGTTTACTCCATTTAGTAAGCAAAAGGGATTATCTCAATCTAAACTCCCTCTGCTAGTATAAAACAACCACCCTTCTCCAAAGAATCAACCACCCATTCGGCAGGCTAGCTTTTATGCCATTTCAAGCCTCGCTGAATAAACAAAACAGAAACATTCCTTTATGTATATTTAGCGCGTAATAATTATTTGCTCAAGCGTATGTTTTTGTGTTGGGCTTGAAGTACTGCCTACCTTCCTACATTTTGCTTAGCTCAATCTCGACGACAGAAGCAAGTTGCTTTTTCTTTTTGCTTTCTTTAATTTTTACGACTTGCTCCATAGAATTTTATTTATATTCACACAGCCATTCCATTTGCACCATTAATTTTTACTCCCCATCTACCCTTAAGTCGAGAATAAGTTCCGGCAAAAACCATCTTAGATAATAATCGGCGGAAAGTTTTATCTGTTTATACGATTTTTTGAGAAAACTTTAGCTAAAAGTTGAAAGTTACGAGTATTTATTTTTTGTCATATTCATTTATTTATAAATATTCCTATAACCTTTTAGAAACAACATTTTTGCAATTAGAATTTACTAAGCTTTGAGGACTAAAATTCTATGTTACATGAAGAATGTGATCGGAAATAAAATTACCTACCATTCAACCTTCAAGCTTCTATTTTTTTTTTTACTTTTTTGTGCAAAAGTAAATAAAAACGTTCATATAATTTCATACGTAAATAATTTTGAAAAGCAAAAAAAAAAAAACATAAACAACATTACTACAACATGTTATTTGAAATTCTAATGAAGTGTCTAAATTAGATTTTGTCTCTGTTGGTTAGCTGCGGGAGTCAGGATTGGGATATCTTTATATGGACAGGAATAAAATATGATAAAGCATCCCTTCTTCTAGAATCGTGCCACGGCTCTATTTGTGATTCTGCAACATTGCTCCCCTTTTTAACCTTATATACCAAAAACCCCAACCCTATAGTAAAGTATAATAGTTGTGAAATAAAGAGAGGCAAGAGGAAGTGAAATGAATAAAATAGAGTGCCAACCTAAAAAAAAAAAAAAATAATCAGAAGGTAGGGTATAGAAGAGGGTGGTTGTTAGAAAAATAACTGTATACTTCTCCTTTCACCCGCAAAAAAAAAAAAATATTGTGAACGCGAAATTGAAATGAATTTGGAGACGATCCAACATCCAGAGGGTAGCTATAGTGATATCAAAGAGAACTATGTACAGTGGGAAAGAATAACCTCAAAATATAAAGAATTATTTAAAGAATTTGAAATACCCAATTTTGTCATAATCTTTATTTGTATGTTAACATTTATTATCTACAAAGACTTATTCTTCCAGAGTAACAGTTCAATGGAATTCAATTCAAATCAATTCAATTCAATTCAACTCAATTCAATTCAACTCAATTCAATTCAATTCAATTCAATTCATAAATTCAATTCAATTCAACTCTATTAAATTCAATTCAATTCTTTTCAATTATAATAAATTAAACTTATTATAAAACAGTGGTACATTGAGATTAATACCTTTTATAATACTTAGATAAAAATAAATAAATAAATTTGGTGGCTCAACAGCTCGTGGAGAACCAGGGCCTAGTGACTTACAACTCTCAACCATTCCTGTGTGCTTGCTATTGGCCAGGAATGAACAGGACTTACAAATTTCTGCCGAGTCTCATGTCAGTAACCATTCGAAATGTATGAGGCATAACATATGTACTTTTCGGTGCTTTAATATTAAAACCGAAAATATAAAACTGTAGGTATATGAGAAAAAATGTTTGCGTAGTTTTCTATTAGGCTCCGGCCACGCAATGAGCGACGAGTCGCTGAGCGACGCAAAAAAATTAAAACACATGAAATCGTATGGAGGTGGCCACATAAACTCTGAGGGACTGAGCGATTTTTTAAGCGACAGAGTGACGTCACTCAGCAATCAAATCTGTTTTAATTTTTCAGTCGATCGCTGAGCGACGAAGTAATAAGGTGGACAAAATAAATACAGAAAGTTTAATTTCAGCTGTCCAAAGCCGTCCAGTACAAAACTTAAGAATAAAAATAAAGATTAAAAAAAATAAAAAAATAACCTTAAATATAAAACCAGCCGTTGCTCTGGACTAACTGCTTTCTTTTGATAATTTTGGTAGAACTTTTTCCAGCAGCAAATCAAAAGATGGTACCGACATACGACAATATTGCCAAAATCGATCTGGAGATCTGCGAAGATTTTGATATAAATGGTGAAATTCACCATAATTTGCCCTTTCACGATTTATGGATTGTACACCAAATCTACGTATCCTCGATCTTATTATAGATCTATAAATATGAAGGTGACTTTCAACTAATAAGCTACGACAAACCGCACTTGACGATGGCGTATTTCCAACTAATCGCTCAGCGACGTCGTTCAGTAAATCGCCACCCATCGCTCAGATTCGTCGCTCAGCGACTCGTCGCTCAGTCGCCCAGTCGCTCGTCGCTCATTGCGTGGCCGAAGCCTTAGAAGGATGACCAAATGTCGTCTGAGACTCGGATTCAATTTGTTGCGCTGATTCCGCTCTCAGCTTCAATTTCAATTGTTTTTCATCCTCCTTCAAAACGTTACCTACCCATACTCGTAAATGTTCGATGAGGCAGTTGATAAGTTTTTAGGTAACAGTAGGCTGAGATTGAAACCTTTCACTAGGTACTTCTTGGGAATACCATGTCCTCAAATCCTCTTTGACCATTTCGATTAATGGAATGTATGCAGACATTTTATAGTAGGTATTCTTCACAGATTTGAGATGGATGATTGTTTCGATGACTTTGGCGACCGCAAGTTCTGGGTTTTCTTACTTCAACGCCTAACTTTTCAGCTAGCCTTGTGGCATTCAAGAAAATTCCATGAAAATTATCGTCTCCATGGGTTCTTCGATTTCTTAGTGTCAATACCTATTTTTAGTTTGATACCTTCATAAGGTCGATTGCTTATTTTTGCAAATTCCCAATTAGGGGCTGCTTTAATGATAAAATATAGCACAATGTGATAAGAAATGAGGGTGCACTTGGGCTGATTGGGTTTCAGTAGCAATGGATGAAATTCAAACGTTTCTTGAGAATGCTGATGATTGCCAGATTTCTTTTAATTGAGATCTGCTGAAAGTATTACGATCGAAAAATAAGGATCGAACGATTTGCTTTACTGGTGCAGGGTTTCAAATTTTGACTTTTTGGTATAGTGGCAAAAAATTGGATGAAACCGAGGAACGAAGCAGAATCGTGAAAACTGCAGCAGCCCTACAGTTGATGGTTTTTCAAAAATATTGATGATTGTGTGCCTCAGAGTCTTAAAACTTTCTTGGAAACGCCTATAACTCCGCTTCCACGTTAAACCGCAAACGAATTATTAAATCTATTAACGTCCATCACTTTTCTGGAAAAATTACCTATAAATCCTCATGTAGCAAAATATTATGATTAAATTGAACTGTCATAATAAGTTACTATAAGAACCTCTTTTTACTAAATTTTTACTTTTTTTTAAAGTTCTAAAAAAAAATATTATCGACTTGTTAACTTGCTTTCAGACTTCTGAAATAGGGTTTAGCGGAGATAAGTTTACATTGGCTATTAAATATGGACAGGTGTTACAAGATCCTACGATGCTTGCACAGCAGAACTCTTAAAGTGTTAGCACTAGAGCTTGAATCGTATTTCACACTTAAGAGCATATAAATTAAAGCGTTTTTTAGCCAATTTAAAAAGCACCAATTTTTAGCGCCAAATATCTTTTTAACTATAAAAGATATGGGCATTTTTGTCATAGTAAATATTGTAGAGATTTTCATAAGCTATCGATAAAACAAATAATTTCTAAGATAAACACGAAAAACGAAAAAGTAAAAATGTTGCACGTTCCTGCCGTTTAGATTGTCATAAAAACACGCTTCTGATGATGATCTCGCACTGAAAAACTGGCCCTTAGTTTCTGAAATAACTCGTCAAATTAGGTGAGTAAACTTAGGACCAGTGTTTCAGTACATAGTTATTTCTGAGGTAAAACTGAAAATTACAAAGTTTTTAATAACTCTCACTATCGGAATAGAGATGCTGCCACAACGGAAACAGCACTCCGTTTAGGGCTAGTTTTTCAGTACTGAGCTAAATGTACTGTATATACTTCCATTACAACTACTCATATATTAATGTCTCTTGGCGAGTTATACTTAATTCTTTTCTTCTCTTTTGTATAACTGATAACGAAATAGGTTTGATATCATTTTGTACTTAGATCATAAGATAATATTGTTAGCATGTAAGACCAGACAATAAATAGCATTGAACAAAGTAAGTAGTGTGTTTTAATTCAGAGCGAAGAATAAGACATAACACTAACTTACTGAGTTAACTAGTCCTGAAAACAAATTAACCCTAAGTTAACTCAGAAACAGTTTTTCTATTGAGGATTAACTTTATCTAAAAGTTGACAAAAATCGTTTGAAATCGTCACTATGGATATCACCCTTTCACACCTTTGGTGGCGCCTTCAGTTTGGTTCTTCCAGTTAACTCACAAAATTAGGTGATATAACTGCATTTCAATTGACTGAAAACACACATTTCTGGATTTAACTCAGGTTTAACCACGAGACTAGGATAATCACGTATTAAAAAAATGGCCCAAAAGAGCCAGTGACCGTTTTCTAGAAAAAAAATATTCCTAAAAGTTGCCGATAGATTTTCGAAAAAATTACTAAGTGTTTGTAAAATGATTTATGCCTGGTTCCATTAGTTTTTTTCCAAAAAAAAACCAAAAATGCATAAGTTAAATCGCTTCTGCCTGGCAAAATTGGGAGACCCACTACTTGCGTCTTCCAGGAGTGTCAAGCTAGCAAAGCAACATTTGCCGATCAAATAGCGATTATTCATGACATCGCTTTGTTTTGAGAGTGCTTATCTGCATGTATTGCCTACAAATTTTGAATCAGGAGAAAATCCAAAATCCAAAAACTTCTATTGTCCTGGATACATTTTTTTTGAAACTACTCTTACCATCCTCAAGCTAAGAAAAACAAACTCTTAAAATTGTATAGGTACCTACAAATCCGTCGAGTGGTTACGGAACTTGTTGGCTACCAACTATAAATATTTAACTTTTATATTGTATAGAACGATCTTTACCAAAATGGCGACCGAAGGCCGACACCAACAGCAACGCTGTCAGGGTTCTAACGAACGAAATCTCATGTGAACGCAATTTTTAATGATTTGAATTAAGAGATTGCATAAATTGACCTCACTTTGAGACGTGAACTTTAAATTCTGCAATCGCCATTCATAGACATAAAATAGATTGTTATAATGTGTTCCCCATTCAGTATACAGCAATCAATTGAATGCAATCTTTTGAGAATTCGTGCATTTTATGTATTCATTGCATTCATTTGCATTCTTTTGCATCGTTTGAGTTTTTTTGCTTTCTTTCGGAAATCTCAAAGTTAAGTCAGTGAATGCAATCTTTTCATTGAATTTAATTCAGTGAAAGATTGCATCCACAAAAGATTGCATTCTCTTACAACTCCTAACGCTGGCAATGGTCACTGGCCCAGTGAAAGAAAATAGACGGAAAAAGATAAGGGACTTGATATAGCGTGCCTAAGTTTTTCTCACGATTTAGATTCATTGTAATTTTGATAGATTCTGAGTTCATTTAGTGTAACGGACACCTTGAATTAAAATTTGAGGGTTGTTTACTGTCAAATTGGCCCTTAAAAATCTGTTGTTAAGGGAATTTTAACCCCGCTTTAAAATGCTACATTACGTGTACCCTTAGTGACTTCTAAACTTTTGTAACTTTTCAATTGTTTTTGGAACTAACCGCGTTTATATTAAGAAATTTATATTAATTTCTTCTTCCCAAAGTTTCGAAGAAACTACACTCTTCGTGGTCACGGGATCAGACTCACGTAGGCAGGTATAAACGCGGTAAGTTCCAAAAATAATTTAAAAGTTACAATGATAAATGGCCTCGAAAAGAATAGTTTAAAAATTCTACATTTTTTCTTCTATCCTTTATTAAGAATAAGAATAAAAGATGTGACACCGTAATTTTTGTAAATAAAATTTCCTTCAGCACCCACCATATGCCAACAAAATAGATTTTATTCCACTGCCCCTCATAAGCTTTCCCACTGTGTGACTAATATATGTAGCTGAATTGTGAACGGGCAGAGAGAATCCAAGAAGCGAAGGACAACTAAGCAATGCTGAAGTCAGCTGCCTCCAATTTAAGTCAATTTCGTGAACGTGCTTTCTAAATTGAAAAATTGTCTCGATATACATCTTCTTGACGCGCGGTATTTTTTCATTGTTCCTATGACACAAATCCATCTGCCGCCTGCCTGCCTTTGTAGTGTCTTTCTTCCAACATCAACCACACAAAGACATCATACTCGTAGTTTGGTTTTGAAAGGCCAGTTTCTCGGCCCAGCCAGGCGGCTAGCACCCCTTTCAACTGGAGCTGACAGAGCAAAGTCGACGCGGTGATGCGGCCCTCCGAAAACACTCCTACATCCTTTAATACATCTCTAACGATTTGCTTGCCTAACCCTCCCTCTGGGTTTTGGGATTGATGGGAGATATATCTTTTTCGGCTTTTGTGGATGTGACGCTGAAGGCGAGAGAGATGAAACTTGGAAGTGACAAGTAGTGAGATTGGAACGGCAGATAGCAATCGTTGTTGTCCAATCCATTTTGATATAGTTACAATGTCGTGTCGTATTATATTATGTATTCTATATCCATATATAAATATTATGGAGATAGGCAGCATTTACTGTGTTGGTTAAAAGTAACCCAACACTGATTTCATATTCTATTCTTTTTTTTTATAATTTTTTTATGATATTTCCTCAATATTGATTGGAAAATATGCCAAAACTCTATAAATCCAAAGTGACAGATGATGATGAATTCCATTCATATTTTTTTGTTGTTGTGTTGTGTCCCAGTTTTTCTCTTTTTTGACAATCTAATTTGGCTTCTGTCACAATGAGATTAGCTTCATCATTTACAAAAGAAAGAAACAAAAAGTAAAAGTACGTTAAAATAATCCAATTTTGACATGAAAGTCGTCTGTGCTCGACTCCGTCGGGGTTATGTTAAAACCACTTGTCAAGAAAAATACAGTTTGTGTTGTCTTTCTGAGAAATGTCATTGTATATTGATTTGACATATTGTTTTATGGTTTGGAAATGATTTTCGTTTTTATTTTATACTTTTGTGAAATTGTCTCAAGGCGAATGGTAAATATGTATTCTTTTGTTTAATAGGTACAATACCGCATGTTATGTGAGATTTTTTTTTCTTTAAAATTGTATTTCAAGTATAGTTCATGTGGATTCTGGTTTTGCTATCGGCTGTGATCGGACGTGTTTCCTCCTACCGAGTGCCTTGATTTTTAATTAAAAAAAAAAAAAAAAAGTACAAAATAAAAAACAAGATAAATAATTCTGGTGTTAGAATGGGCTCTAAGCCTAAAGAAAAAGGAAAAGGTTATCCTTTTAATAATCTCTACCCCCTTGATCCGGGATTATCAAACAAACCAATAATTATGCCTTCGCAACTTTTGTCTCCCGAAGCCAAGCAGGAGATCATGGACAAAGTTAATGGAGTCCCGTTACCCCCAGACAAACTTAATGATGGCCCGTGTATTAGTGACGCCGAAACTGACATGGATACATGTGTTGGTGAAAATGACGGTGAACTAGTATTAGTTAATGATGCAGATGCCGAACAGGCATGTAATACGAATCCGGCAGTGATGCCAAAAGAACCTAATTTTTCAAATCATAGTGTAAACGATAATAATTCGCCAACCGTTGACTTGGCGAACAATCCGCCTCAGAGCGTTTTTAATTCAACTCTCCCTATGTCTATTTGGGAAAATAAAGATATTTCGCTTTTCAACCAGTCGGTTGAAAATGATCTTCAAAGAATTCTGAAGAACGATTCGAGGACTTTCGATAAAGTGATTAGCCGAAAGAGAACTTCGGCAAATGCACCCGCATCGACGTCTAAAAAAGTGGCATTCACAGACAGACTGGCCAATAACAAATTCCATTTGCTCTCTCTGGATAAGGATGGTGTATCTCCTGAAGGACCTGTGACCAGCCGGAATCAGCAACCCAAGGAGCCGAACATTCCATTGATGAAAAAAAGCAATGACTGGTGCCCGCCAATCTTTGCCACAGGCGTAAGTTCTAAGAGTCTTTTAGAGTTTTTTAAAAAAAATTATAGTGGTAGTTTAGATAACGTAAAATTTGAAAATAGGGGTCTTGGCAGACTTAAAATATATGTAAGGGATGTTGATTTACACTCATCTCTAATGAAATCACTCTGTACAAAGAAAGCAAACGCCTATTCTTTTGTTCCTAGGCAACTAAAAAAATTTTCAATACTTCTGAAGGGGCTTTCGGATGGGTTTTCCTCAAACGAGATTGAGAATGATTTGTTAGGTGTGGATCCTTCACTGAGGGTGCAGGTCAAACCATTTTCAACAAAATGGTCTAAAGAAAACGATTTAGACCTCGGAATATATGTTTGTGTTGTAGACGATAGAGAAAGTCTAACCAAATTAAAAAACGTAAAGACTTTACTTCGACACAGAGTACGTTGGGACACCATAAAACGCAATAGTATCATCCAGTGTTTTAAATGCCAGAGGTTTGGCCACGTTAGTGCCTATTGTGCATATCCTAGTAGATGTGTGAAGTGTAAAGATTTTCATGAGCAAGGCTCTTGCTTAATAGTTTCAAATGATGATAAGGACAAAGTGGCTTGTATTAATTGTGGCTCTTCAGGCCATCCAGCCAACTTTAGCGAGTGCCCAAAAAGAATCGAGTATTTGAAAAAAAGGGAGAAGGGATCCCAAAATAAAACGGTTAATACAATTCATGTTCCTCAAACTTTTCAGAGCGTTCGAGCTAGTGGCTCCTACGCTGATATTCTGAGGAGTGGTCAAACTACTACTCCGTCCACCAATAAGAATATAAATAACCAGAAAAACTCTTCATCCACTTTTAGTGATTTTCTTAATGAATCAATTTTACTGTTTGGTATTCCAATTAACACCTTAATTCTACGTGTCCGTGAGTTCTGGCCAAAATATATAACATTAAAAGATTCTGATAAGCCTGGTGCTTACCTGGAATTCATTTCTAAAATTTCACCATGATTGTAAAGCTCCTTACTGCCAATATCAACTCTCTAATATCTCACGATAAATGCGCTGAACTAAACATGTTGTTGGGAGACTTCTCTCCGACAGCAGTGTTAGTTCAGGAAACTCTTCTCAAAGGAAACCATAATAGATCATTTGATAATTACATTTTAATACGTAACGACTCTGACAGGGGCACTGGTGTCTTAATTAAAAATACTATAAAGTTTAACATTATTCCATTCAACAATAATATCATCTCCACAACCATCTTATCTATTTCCCTAACCCAACCTTCAGGCCCTAACAAAACCTTAGCGTTCGTCTCCATATACATACCCTGCAACACAGGTGCTAGACTTACAAATGCCATGGATGACTTATGCCGTCTTCTTTCCAGCTTCGACTTTTTCGTTATTGGCGGAGATTTTAATGCAAGGCACAGCCTCTGGGGCGACTCAACGTCGAACCTAAATGGCCTTCACCTTTTTTCTTGGTTTCAAAGCAACGCCTTTTTAAATATGGATATTATCTCTCCCAGGACTCCAACTAGACCCAGTTCCTTATCAATCATTGACTTCTATATTGTTTCAGCGAACCTTCTTGCCCCACAACATGCTGATCGAAATTTTAGTTGCTTAACAACACATCCTTTTTCAGATCACTTCTCTGTTTTTTTGGCTCTTGAAATCTCTAATATTTCCCCTCTGGTTACTTACCCTCCATCAAACATTTCATTTAAGGACACAAATTGGCCACTCTTTAATACAGATCTTTCACAGAAACTTAATTCACTCAATATCCCTCTAAACAGAAACCTCTCTAACGAAGAGATAGAACACTTTGTCGAGCTCTTTTCTAGTTCCATCGAGGATTGTATTGAGCTCCATTCGGAAAAAATCTTCCTTAAGAGCTCATACAAAAATCTTAGCGAAGAAATAGTAAGGCTTCTTAAGCTCAGAAAAATATGGAAAGCACAGCTTAAAAGAATCTTCCATAGAGAAGGTAATAGAATTAACCCTGCTTATAATTCCCTTTCTTCCCGCATTACTTGTTTGAGCAAAATAATAAAAGACCAGATTCGAATTCAGTTGAATAAACAATTCAGAAATAGACTTGAACAGCTAAGACCTTCGTCAGCTGTTTTCAAAGAAATAGACAGAATCACCGGCCGCAAACGAGCGATCAACCAGTCATCAGCCCCTGTGATTTATGACAACATTGCACACCAATCAATCCAGGAAAAGCTAAATGCATTCGAAAAATTTTATACCAACTTATACTCTCATGTTATACCCCAATCCCATCCCGAAAACTATCTAGAGGTCTCAACTCGAAACAATGCGTTCTTAACCTGGAACTCTCACACTGTGATTTCACAATTTTCTGATACCAACACTGCTTCCTCCTGCTCTGAAGATGAGTTTGCGTCTCCTGAACTGATAAGTTCAATAATCTTCAACCTAAACAACAAAAAATCCACAGGTTTAGATGGAATTTCTAATTTTATAATTAAAAAATGCCTTAACACCATCCCTCAATTCCTAACGCCTATCATTAATAATTGTATTAATAACGCCTACTTCCCTCTCATCTGGAAAAAAGCAAAGCTAATTCCCATTAAAAAAAAGAAAGCTCCAATGACATCGGGAACTTTAGACCCATTTCTATGTTGTCAAATTTGGGTAAGATTTTTGAAAGAGTGTTGTACTGCAAAGTTGAAGATTTTATATCAGAAAAACAAATTATACCTGTAAATCAATATGGTTTTAAAAGAAAACACTCTACTGAACATGCCCTGTTACACTTGCAAGACACAATTTTGAAAAATCTCAGAAATAAATCATGTACCGTTGCTTGTGCCCTTGACCTAACAAAGGCGTTTGATCTTGTATGGCACCAGGGATTACTTTCAAAACTGATTTCCTTAAACTTTCCTCCGTTTTTTACCAAGTTGATCTTCAGTTTCCTTAACAACCGCTTTCTTACAATCAATATCGACAATAATAGTTCTTCGTTTGTCCCAGTAAATTCAGGGGTCCCCCAGGGTTCCATCCTTGGGCCTCTTCTATTTAATATTTTCCTCCACGACTTCCCTTCCCAGTTTCAATCTTCTAAATCAATTTTATATGCTGATGACACCATCGTTTTCGACACTCATGAAAGACCTCATATTGCACTTGACGGTATTAAAAAACATCTCGAAATTATACTTCCCTATTATAAGATGTGGGGTATAGAACTAAACTTCTCTAAATGTGAAGTTATTTGCTTCAGGAATGCATCCACGAAAGGTCACCACCTTGCTGTAAGGGAAAGCAAACAACTTAATCTTGTAATAGACGGAAATAGCGTCCCAAGGAAAACAAGTCTAAAATATCTGGGAATTTTCCTACATGAAAGGTGGAAAATGAATATCCAGGGCAGAAAGGCATTAAATAAGGGTAAAGCAGCTGGCGCAAAGCTTAAACTTCTGTTGAATTCACCTGAGGTTGAATTTAAAACGAAAATGTTAATGTATAAAACACTTATTCGGCCAATTTTGGCATATGGCTTTCCGATTTGGTTCCAAATTTCTCCAACGGTAGCTGAAGAGCTTCAGAAGTTTGAAAGAACCATATTAAGAAAATGTACTCACAAATTCAGAAGAGCCTCAGGTAAATGGTTTAGAAACAGCGTACTTTACGAAATCTCGGGAGTAACGCCCCTATTGTGCTACTTAACAAACTTAGCAAAAATTAGACTACCTAATCTTAGACACCACCCTAATATTTTGATGCAATATGTCTATGGAGATAATATTAGATCTTCAACACTCGATGAATATTATATTTCGCCGATTAGCATCCTCAGTGAAGGATCCACTCCTCTCTTCGAATTGGAGGTTGATTGCCACTTCCTGCCCAACTTCTACAAGAAAAGTAGCAATCTAAACTACAGGGGCTAGTAGTAATACACATAACACATAATTCAATAAAAATAATGTAAATCAACATCCCACTTATAAAACCAAAAATAAACAAACAGTTAAAAACTTATGTAAATAGCATTTAAAAATGTAAATATTACTTAAAACAAACAATAAGTAAATGTAAATGGTTTAAACAAAAATGTAAATAATATATATATTTATCCTTTGGAAAATAGAAATAGTAATAACCTTTATGCATCTATCATTAAGATATATGTAAATACAAACTAAGATATTACAAATAAAATTTAACTCTCAAAAGCCTTATTCGCCTTGTTTGTAACTATGATCTCAAATAAATTAATAATAATTCTATTAACCACTTTCTTTACTTAAGTTTATAATTTAAGATACAAATTGATGTAAATTATCCATGCCTTATGCTAAAAATATTTTCGAATAATAATTTATCACATTCTTGAATTCTTTAAAAAAAAAACTTTATAATTTGTTTCACTTTTCATGCACTTTGGCATGACTGTCAAGCATCCCTTCTCTCTCTTTTATATTTTTTGTTACCTAGTTTTAAGTTTCAGTTCATCTGTCATGTTTCAATTGAGCAAACATGTTCTCTATATTTAACTAACTGCGAAGTTTATAATTTAATTTTCTGGTTAATTTAATAATTAGAAACTAGTAAAATTGTGCTGTGACAGCCAGACCAAGTCTAAGTCGGCTTTAAAATAATTAATTTATGTAAAAACAAAAATTTAATGTAATCTATAAGTCTCAATAAAAATACATACATACATACATACATATAGTTCATGTGACGTTTAAGTTTTAAATGTCAGGAGGACAAATGGAGAACTGTTGATGCACTAGACTTATACATTAAATGGAAAAAAAGCTATGCATTGAGTTCTATTGGTATTTCAAAGGGTGTAGATTAAATATCCGTCAAGTAAACATTGACACTCCAATATTTAAAAAATGCAATTATGGGATTATTTCTCGTTAATTTGTAGTGAAAAAAAAAAAACAAAATTGCCAGGTTTTTATAGTCACCACTCAAATTATTCAAACAATTACTGTCTATTGTTGTCTTTGTCATGTGTGTCCCTTAATCCATAAAATTGCATTTTCAATAAAAACAGCACTTCGTAAATGTTTTTCGATATGGAATTTGTGGAAATGTTCATCGCATCGATATTCCTTCTTTTCAAAACAGGACACAAAACGTACGATGACATCCATTAATCCACAAACGGGCCACTTTTCTCACAATAAAGTGACAACTAAGTAAACTAATTCGTTCCAAAATACAACTAAAATTTATTGTTTACTTTGTAGTTTCTGATTTTGTATTTTATTTTATATTTCTAAAAAAAAACTTTATCAAATAATTTTAATTTTTTCTTTCTGTGTATTTTCAGGTAATTTGCTGAGTGATGTAGTACGCAAAACAAGAATTTTGGTAATACAACATTAATTTAATTCCTATAACTTTTCTTATATTAGGTAGGTTTTCGCTTTTTCAAACTTTGTATTTTGTAATTTGTTTAAGTATTAAACGAGATCAATAAATTTCTCCCCAGAACACTTTTTGGCATTTTTCAGTCTCAATATTTGGCTGTAGAGAGTCTTAGCTCTGACAAGAAATGTTTTGAAATTCAAGCTGAAAATCTTTGTTCTTAAAGTTTTTCTCTGAATGAATCGTACTGTTGACACTAGGGGGGATGTGCCGATTTTAACTATGTGTGTGCTTTAAGCATTGGAGAACAATAAATCCCAAAATCCAGCCTGTTACAATAAAATTTGATGTAAATAGGCACGCCAGGTCGTTTTGGTCAATTAACTTTTGGTTTTCTAGGAGCTTCCCCCCACCAGTTGAAAGGGGTATCGTTTGAAAGGCCAATTTAGGCAGGAGAGATTGCCTAGTTACTTTTTACCAAGGCTTCCCGCTACCAGTGGTAAGAAGTCTTAGTTCGAAGATAACGTCCTAATTGCCATCAGGGTCTTCGGTACTTGCTGATCTACCAGAGCAAAAGCTTGCCGTGTCGAGTGCCTCCAGAGACCTAATAGCTGCTGATTGAGTGCCACCATGGAACTAGTGCGTTATGATTGAGTGCCTACTATTGAGTGAGTTCTACTTGCCAAATAGTGCCACCAAGTTTACAAAACTTTTGTTCACTTTACCTAATACTTTCAATGTTAAGTAGGTAAGATGCACACAAGAGCAAAACTAGAACAATATATGATGATACCTTCATACATCGGTGGCTACAGCTTGGAAAGTTTTATAGAGTTGTAACCAGAGTTGTAAAAATTTCAATGCAAAAAAAAATGCATTTTTTATTAAAAATAAAATTTTAATGCAATGTGAAAATATTTTGCATTAAAAAAAAAATGTTAATGCAAACTCAAAAATTTGTTGCATTAAAAAAAAATGTTAATGCAGAATAAAAATGTTTTGCATTAAAAAAAAAAAATTGTTGCATAAAAAAAAAAAAAAAATTTAATGCAGGTCAAAAATTGTTTGCATTAAAAAAAAATGTTAATGCAAAATCGAAAATTTGTTGCATTAAAAAAAATGTTAATGCGAATCAAAAATTGTCTGCATTAAAAAAAAATGTCACTGCAATATGAACATTTTTTGCATTAAAAAAAATTTCAATAGATTTTGAAAATTTCTTGCATTAAAAAAAAATGTCAATAAAATTTTAAAATTTCTTGCATTAAAAAAAAAAATTTAGGAAAATATGTTGCATTAAAAAAAAATGTCAATAAAATTTGTTGCATTAAAAAAAAAATGTATGAAAATATGCTGCATTAAAAAAAATGTAAGAAATTTTCTTGTTAAAATCGTTAAACTACGTCAATAATATTTAGGGGCATGATTCGTGGTAGTGTGGGTAGCACACGAATTTCAAATGAGTTTGTATGAAGTACTCATTTCGTGATAGGACGTAGATTCACACTAACACGATTTTTGACAAGTGTTAAAATGTCAACATCAAAATTTTGAAAAACTGAGAATGCCAATCGATTTTTTTTATGCAAAAAATTTTCACATTGCATTAAAATTTTATTTTAAATAATTAATGCAAACAAAAATGCATTAAAAAAAATGCATTTTTACAACTCTGGTTGTAACACGGCCAATAATACGTAAATATAATTAAAAGGGGTGGTTTTCAAGAAGAAATAAAACGCATATAATTTAATGTTATGGCCAAGAATTTAGCTTTATTATAAAGGTAAGGGTTTGCCATTATGTTTTAAAAATAATTTCGGGCAAGTGGACGCCGCGGCTGGCTCGAATAAATTCTAGTCGAGTGGCCCAATTTTCGACCACCAATTTTCAACGCGCTGGCGGATGGACTCCTTCGAGTCTTCTTTAATACTCTGCTCCACAGTACCAATAGCGTCTTCGGTGCACACTGTACGGCGTTTTTGAGGATGCGCATTACCCACTAGAGTAAACATTCAGGAGTAAGTCTATTCATTATGAAATGGCAAACCAAACTGAGCATAAATCAAGTGACAGCTGTCAAAAAGACCAATTCCGAAAAAAGTATTGCCAGATTGAAAACCACACTTCCAGAAAAAAAACACCCTTTATAAGGGAATTCACATATTGTTTTCTTTTGAAGCATGTGTTATTTTGGCACGGACAGCACTTTTATATGCTTTAAAAATTGACAGAAACTCCTAAACACATTTTACCGGTACGAAATATGTAGATCGATTTCACAGTGTGGAAATATTGCAAAGTTATTCAAAGTGGAAGATTGCCGAAGCAGAGCGAATCTTGAATAGAAATTTCGGTTGGAATATCGCACCAACTTTAGCTGCTGTATGCTGGTTTATGAAAAAAGTTTGTAAAACTGATTTCCTGATTTATTACTGAACAAATTCCCGTGTTCGGCAGGTGTGTAGCAAAGATTTCAGCAATTAAAGAAAAGTCTCACAACCATGAAGAAAATTAAGGAGAAGGATATCGGATTATTCACTTTAAATGTCCAATTAATTTAGGAATTCAAGCTGAATTTCCAAACGCTTCGATATAGCTTTTCTGTTTTTCCTTAAAGCAGCTTGTTAATGAAATTTTTTTCTTCAAAAACTCATCTTTCCAGACGGGGTGGACGATCGTAAATCTGTCAAATTTTCTATACAAATTTTGACAGAATTACGAAATTTTAAACTTTACTACGTTAACGACGATCTTACGCTGTTGCATGAATACCCTTAATATTTCCAAAATTACTAAATCAAACTTAAACTCGGTACCTACTCAAGGGTATTTAACACTAACTTTATAGAATATTTTATAAAAATATTTTACTTTTATGAAAATTAAACACAAATGTTAAAAAATCATTGAGAAAATCTCATTTGTCTCGAAAAAAAACTACTACGATTTAAATAAATTTGTGTCTGTGTATTTTAACTTGAACGGTCTTTTATAAGGCATCTATTATCTACTTGCCATTCGCCGAGTCGAACGTTCAAATATGACTATGTGGGACTATCGTTTGCGAATCGCCTTAAATAAGTTCGAGTGTCGTGTCACTCAATACCTTTAGTAAACGCTCACCTTTATCGTCGATGTCGAACTGTAATTTTTGTGAACTTTGAACAAAATCACAGTTTTTATTTTTGAAATGTCGAAAGTTCAAGTTGAGTTGAACGTTCGACTTGCCAAATCGCAAGTCATTAAAGGGGCCTAAATTAAAAAAAAAAAACACTATTAACAGGACGTACTGTTAATAGTTGCTTTAGTGTATAACACTTTTTTTTGACTTTGAGTTCTTTAGTAATTATTGGGTGATGAGATTTAAATAAATATTTATACAAAAACTTGTAACAAGTATAAATAATTTGTAAATCAAAATATTTTTTTGAAAACTCGATATTTCAAAATTAGGATTTTTGTTTGGAAATTTTATATACAAAAATTGATATTATACAAAATCTTAAAGAAGAATGATTCTTATTCTATTCTTTAAATTTCTAAAACAACTCCTTTAGTAGTTTCGAACTCAAAAACAAAATTATTACATTTTTGAAAATTTGTTGAAAATAGCTTCAGCGCCATAGGCATACATACATACAGACATACAGACACACAGTAATACATAAATAAAGTAATACAGACATACAGACATACAGACATACAGACATACAGCCATACAGACATACAGACATACAGACATACAGGCATACAGACATACAGACATACAGACCTACAGACATACAGACATACAGACATACATACATACAGACATACAGACATACAGACATTCAGACATACAGACATACAGACATACAGACATACAGAAATATTGACATACAGACATACAGACATACAGTCATACAGACATACAGACATACAGACATAAGGACATATAGACACACACATACATACACCAATACCGACATACCAATGTACAGATATAAAAACATAACAAATAGTCAGGTCAAATGGTAGTTTGAAGTGGAAAGTTCTGGTGTAATTATTTTTAGTGGCTCCCTTTATGTTTTTGGGGTCGCTGAACACGAATCTGAAGTTGTCCAACAATAACAAAATTTGTCACGGCAAATATGAGAAATCGTCAAAAAACGTCAAAAATTTCGACATTTTTTGTCCTTCTTCCTTATTGCTCAAAAATTATTTTTCTTTTGCAAAAAGCACTTATGCAAAAATAAAGACAATGAGATTACCTACAATCTATGCTCATATCATTTTTTTGTTAGACTTATGTTTTCTGCGGAAACAGTCGTTGAAAAACAGCCAAAAATCCATCATTTTTAAAAAATTGCATAAACGACTTTTTTTTTGTATTGTTTTCCTCATTACATGAAAAGTAGGCCATGAATTATTATGTTATTCACATTTTCTAATTGTAGTTGTCTAAAAGTATTATATTGCAGTGGTTAAGTGTCTAAGTTTCAGTATTCCAAACAGTCAAAATGTCCATTCACAGTCACTGCTGTGTCCAAGTGAGTAAGCCAGACGAAACGTCAATTCGTAGGAATAAAGGCTATAAAAAGCTATTTTGAATCAAAACTGTATCTTTATTTTCAATTTTTGTCACCTGATGTACCAAATTACGTTCACCTGGAGATAAACATTGTTGCGACCTCGATCCTCGAGTAATCATCAGGAATACGTACCGAGTACCCACTGACAAAACAAAGTGTTCTGAATGAAAACTCTTCAGTGGAGCATGAATTTGAACATGATCGCAATTTTAGCGGAGTGCTTGATGGTTTACCAGCTTTCTTCAGGTGAGCAGATATCATTCTATCATTTATATAGCTTTTTTGGCAGGTTGTATGCACTTCCACTGATTTCTTACCTGCCAAAGAAGCTCCCTTTCCGTCTTTTCTCTTCTTACTGGCTTGAAGGAGCGTTTCAATTGCTTTTTCATTCACCACTTTTACTGCACCATAGGTAGGTAGAAATGGTGGCAAGAGCGTAACACTCGCTCTTTACCCAATTAGCACTAGATAACGCCGTTTTGATACCATAACTCGTTTGACCTGTGTATGAAAACAGATTAAAGTGAGGATTTGCGGGTTTATTCTCTGAGGGGCTTATTCCTCAGGTGTCCCGTTCCCTGGGTTGGATGTGAGATTTCCTCCAGTGCGGGTTGGAGATCATCTTTCCCAAGAAACCAGAAAAGCGTTCCTTGCTTTGAAATAGGACGGCTGTGAAGTATGGTTGAGGTACCTTGTGAGTCATTACAAAAGACAATAGAACACGCAACCGATTTTCGTCTCAGATCCATTTCGTAGCGTTTTGAAAAGAGATCAAGTCTTTGATCTTCATTTCGGAAAGTTCGTTTAGGTCGTCAAAAAAAGCTATTCCAAACGATTGTGCTCTCATTCTGGCTAGAGATGGAAATTTACAGAGAAAATGAAGGACTGTTTCCTTTTCTTGCTGGTCTCCACAGCTGCGACAGTGAGTATTGTAAGAAATACACAGCCTCGCCGCATGTTCTGCAATTGACCAGTGTCCAGTGCAGGTTGCTACGACCCTGGCTATGTCCCGCTTGGGTCTACATATGAGATCAATTGTTCGGGATTTACTAAAGGCGGGCCAGATCGTTCTGGATATTTTGCAGTTGGTTTAACTGCTCCACCTACGATTGGATATATTTTATATTACCCTTCACAACTCCAAGGGGAATATTGACTTTTTCCGCAAGTGAGATATGAAGGGCTGATCCTTGCCTGGCTAGTTCATCTGCCCGTTCATATCCCTCAATATGCCACTGTGACCAGGAGCCCAGATAAGAGTGACCTTGAGGTTAATATTTAGACTTGCGAGCTCATCTCGGCATTGTTGGACCAATTTAGAGGATGATGTAACCGAATCAATGGCTTTCACAGTCACCTGACTGTCTGTAAGAATGGCTGTATTACGATTTTGGTTTGGATCAGCCTTAAGTATCTTGCATGCCTCCCTTATTTTCAGTATTTCAACTTGAAATAGATACACTTGCAAAATTCGGTAGCCGAAATGACATAGAGATGTTGAGAGACTCAGAGAAGACTCCTAAGCCAACACCGCACTCCATCTTTGAGCCATCGAAGTCGAAGTCTCTCGTCACGGCGTCATCATCCCCGTCCCCTCTGGATGGGAATAAGGCTTTAAAATCTTTACTGAGGCTCATTGTAGGAGCGCGGTAGTCAGTGGGAGTCGAAAATATATCAATGGGAATTAAATTTGTGATATTGCTGTGACCATAAGTTTATGCAACCCAAGAATTTGATTCTTTAAGTCTTAAGGCACTGCAAGATACTAGATATTTTATGTGTAGATCAAGTGGTAGAAGGTGCAGAAAAACACTTAAGGCATCCGTTGGGAAAGATCGAAGAGCCCCTGTGGTACCAACACTAGCTGTTCCTTGAACCTTTTTAAGTTTGTCGATGTTATATGCTTTTTCAAATGCGGGCCACCAGACAATCGAACCATATGTTAGAATCGGCCGAACCACTGCAGTATACGTCCATAAGATCATCTTCACTGCACCATACTCCATATCTTTGTCAAAAATAAAACACTTTTGAATTGACATTTTGACTGTTTGGAATACTGAAACTTAGACACCTAACCACTACAATATAATACTTTTAGACAACTACAATTAGAAAATGCGAATAACATAATAACTCATGGCCTACTTTTCATGTAATGAAGAAAACAATACAAAAAAATCGTTTATGCAATTTTTTAAAAATGACGGATTTTTGGCTGTTTTTCAACGACTGTTTCCGCAGAAACCATAAGTTTAACAAAAAAATGATATAAGCATAGATTGTAGGTAATCTCATTGTCTTTATTTTTGCATAAGCGCTTTTTGCAAAAGAAAAATAATTTTTGAGCAATAAGGAAAAAAGACAAAAAATTTCTAAATTTTTGACGTTTTTTGACAAATTCTCATATTTGCCGTGACAAATTTTGTTGGACAACTTCAGATTCATGTTCAGCGACCCCAAAAACATAAAGGGAGCCACTAAAAATAATTACACCAGAACTTTCCACTTCAGGTCCCTTTTGAACACCATTTGACTAGACTATTACTTAACATACATAAAACGAGCATATAACTGCAATAATTGATTTTCAGTAAAATAAAACTTCCTTTAAACATTCTTGATGTGAGTCACTTCTTTAAGATTTACGTAAATCCTACTCATACTCATGGTGGAACATAAATCTATCTCTATCAGAACAAAAGGGCCTATAGTAAAATAGTTTAATATACAAGTTTTCATCAATAAAAATAAAAATTTCTACAGCTGTCATAAATAAACCTAACGATTGTGCAAAATTAAACCTTTCTTTGTAAGCTCCGAATTACTTTCCTTAAAAAAAAAGTTCATTAGCAGCTGAATACCAACTTGGTTTTATAGATACAGAGATGGGCTTCTCCCGTTTAATCGATTAAAATACTGGGTATAATTACACCCTTAAGATAGTATCTACAACTTACTGTTTTTTTTTTCAAATTCTTTTTAACATCATAGATACGTAGGTTCCTATATCTATAGAAATATTAAGGCACTTTTTGTATAAATTTCCTACTAATGGCATTAATTTAGATTTATACAAAAAAAAAAGGGTCAACGGCCAGTTGATATTTTTTCTTTTATTTTTTATATTTTTTTTCGTGGAAAATTAAATTAAAATCCCAAAATTCGTTTTTTTCTTCTTTTTTGTTTGTCTCTCTTTCATTCTGTAGTCTATTTACCCAAACGAAAAACAAACACAAATCCCCCAAAGCAATTAAATTTTATCGATAACCCCAACAAGCAGTTTTGTATATCTTTTTTTCCGATTTGGCTTTTCTATTTTTTAATATTCTTCTTTTTTTGTTTTTTTTTGTTCTCGATACAAATTTTACCCTTGATGTGTTGTATTTGTAGATATAGAGAGAAGCACACGCAATTATTGTTTTGTATCTTGCACCAATTTACACTCACTCCATCGGTTTTGCCTGACGCGTTCACTGGCATATTATTACATAGCACCGAATCCGCTTTATATTTATGCTAGTGACGCATCGTAGGGTAAAATTGATTCTAAAAAAAAAAATAAAAAAAACAATTACCTACCATGAAGTATGAAGCTGAAGACCGATGAATAGGAAAAGTGTGTTATTCTACACCATATGAAGTCGACGCACACTGCAATCGAGGAAAATCGTTATCTTTCAACGATTTTAGTTTCACAGCTGCGAGTTTAATTCCTTAGCGGTATTTTGGGCTTTGTTATCACGGTAATGGTATGCGGTTGTTTTAAGCAGTGCTGGATTATTTAAAATACAAAGCAGGCCCTTAACTTTGATTAGTTTTGTTTTTCAGTACAAAATCACTCACCAATTGTTTCAACACAAATATTGAAAGGGCACATTGCAAGATGTCCGTCAAGCTAGCATTACCACTTCAAAATTTGACAATCTAATAAATTGGATTAACTGTCGTAAATTTGTCGTAAAAGAAAAAAATTGTCGCGCTTGTTTTTAAAAATTAACCCTTGGTAGTGCTTACTTGACAGTCAAGTTAGCACTAACACCCCTCGAAATACATAGCGTAAAATGAACTCTAAACTATTTCAAAGATGTGTCAAAAATTGTCGCTGAACAATGGTGGCAATTTCCCAATTTTGTGATTTTTACTTTTTTAATAACTCATTACAATCTTTCTAAGCTTACCCTTTTACAATTCCCTATAGTAGAATTGTTTCAATAAATCCAGCACTACCATATTAGTAGGGCTGTTAGTGAGACCTACCTTTCATTTTGACCTGACGGGCAGAGCCTTAGTATACAAATAGTCAATGTCCTAACTTTACATTTAAGAACGGTTGCCAAGGTGGCAACACTGTCAGAAGGACAAGAGAAGGGCTGCCACAATCCCGAAATGTTGCTTATAAATAGAAAACCAAGGGTCGGACGATGCCCCGAGAACTCCCGTTGAATTCAGCACCCTTGAAACCATAGGACCACATTATTGCTTTTCTCCCACCCTCCCCTTGCAGGAAGGGGGTGGAAAAAAGTCGTTTTGGAAACAAAATTTGAAAAGCCAAGAAAAGTTAGAAAATATTTTTATAAATAAAATTTAAAGATGGTGTCGACGTAGAATTTCACAATCTACTGTATTACATCGAAAGTTGATTGAAAACCTACTTTGGTTTTTTTAGAAAGCCACTTTCAAAGTGCTGGGGAGGGGGGATATGAAAGATTAACAAACTTAAATATTTATCTTGGAGTAATATAAGCATATGACACATGTTTTAAGGGTATTTTTTAATGCCCAATCTTACTAAATCAGAATGAATTCGATACAACTACCTTCAAAAAAGTTATAGCCTTCTTCATAAATGATGACCGAAAATAAGTGAAATACGTAAAATATTACCAAATTTGAACAGCATCGAGACGAAACTTGGTCCACATATTTCATTTGTCATAAGCAACAAGAATCAAAAGAATCTACAGAAATATTTATAGTTGAAGGGTGTTTTTTTCATTGAAATGGAAACATTTTCAACTACTACCATGAATCCCCTCCCGAAACTGGAACGTTGATGAAGTTGGAGAAAATGTTTGATTATTCATCGGAACCAAGAATCAAAAAAGACCATTCAAATATCTATGATCTGAGGGTCTTTTTTGCGAGGTAATTACCTATTCTAGTCAAAAAATACCATCATTTACAGACATTAACTCTTTAAAAGTAAGATCATTTTTTTATGTGAGCTTGCATCTGCTTTATTTTAATATTATTGGATTCAGCATTAAAAAATACTTTAAAATCATGCACCATATTACATTTATCTTGGTTTCAAAAACATAAAAATGTTCGGGCAAAAACTCTGCTTCTCATTCCCCATTGAGAAACACCCTCAGATAGTTTATATTTGTTTGGGCTCTTTTGTTTCTTGGTCTTGATGAAAAGTCAAATGTTTTAACCAATTTTCATTAACGTTCCAGTTTCGGTAGGGGATTCACGGTAGTAGTTCAAAAATTTTCCATTTCAATGAAAAAAACACCCATTTACAATAAATATTTTTGTAGACTCTTTTGATTTTTGTTGCTTATGACAAATGAAATATGTGGACCAAGTTTCGTCTTCATGCTGTTGAAATTTGGTAATAATTTTCGTGTTTCCCTAATAATTCGGTCATCATTTATGAAGAAGACTATAACTTTTTTGAAGGTAGTTGTATCGAGTTCATTCTGATTTAGTAAGATTGGGCATTAAAAAATACCCTTAAAACATGTGTCATATATATTACTCCATGATAAATATTTAAGTTTGTTAATCTTTCATATCCCCCTTCCCAGCTTCCCTGCGGGAAATATCGTCCTCAATGAAATTTATTGCTGAAATAATCAATGAATTCACTTGCCAAATCATAAGAGAAACGAAATGCAATGATTTAGTAGGTGAAGAGTAATGCAAAGTTTCCTCAATTCGTAGCTTTGATTCCACTTTCTGCTTTGTGTTTATGAAACGACCCTTTATTTCGGTGAATTTAAAAGGGAAAAGTATGTGATGAAAAAGTTGTGGAAAAGTAATGTACAAGATCATCAGTTCATTGTTTGAATCCACTCATCTGCTTTGTAAAGTGTTCATAGCGAGAACAAAAAAAAAAAAACAAATGTGAGTGAAACTCATGGTGAATTGTAATCGATGATTCCAACGATAAATAGTAATGCACAAAGTAGTTTATAATTTTTTGGCAACTATAAATTCTCATTTTGTTGGATACAGTTCACAGTGACTTTCTGTAAAAAAGTCCATGTAACACGAACTGAAGTCAATAAAAATTGCGTTTGTCGGAACGCCAAAAATTTTTGATTTGAAATGGAAACAACATTTTGGTTTGTTTTCATTTTAAAATAAAGGGTGCATTACCGATGGGATTTAGTAAACAATACAAATGGGAAGATTTAATTGATGAAAAAGAAACTACCACTAACCTGGTGATTTCATAACTGAATTTTCATTAGATTTTTCATCGAAATGATTGAACTGATGAATAAGTTAAATACCCGTATGTAGTGAATTCACAGATTATGCAATCACCATGTTTTTCATCATTTGGGTCGGTGAATAAACAACTTCCATTGAAGTAGTGAATTCGTTTGTAAATTTTCATCGAGAAAGTGGCATGTGCTTCCCGCCAATGACACGCCCATGTTAAATTCATCAAAGCAATAAGCTGAAAAGTGGCAGGTACAGCTTCCATTCCTCAAGGAAAAAGCAGGTTTTTCCTCAATGATTTTTTTAATTTTTCCCGCTGGGGTTTTGAAAGTGGCTTTTTAAAAAAACCAAAGTAGGCTTTCAATCAACTTTCGATGTAATACAGTAGATTGTGAAATTCTACGTCGACACCATCTTTAAATTTTATTAATAAAAATATTTTCTAACTTTTCTTGGTTTTTCAAATTTTGTTTCCAAACGAACACCCCCTTCGTGCAAGGGGAGGGGTGGGAGAAACGCAATAATGTGGTCCTATGGTTTCAAGGGTGCTGAATCCAACGGGAGTTCTCGGGTCATCGGCCGACCCTTGGTTTTCGATTTATAAGCAACATTTCGGGATTGTGGCAACCCTTCTCTTGTCCTACTGACAGTGTTGCCACCTTGGCAACACTTCTTAAAAGTAAAGTTAGGACATGAACTATTAGTGTACTAAAGCTCAATCCGTCAGGTCGAAATGAAAGGTACCTATGCCCTCATATCGTGCACTAACGCCCCTACTACTACTAGTCAGAAACATTACTTACGGTGTTATTGACTTTAAAACCATTTTTAATTTTCTTACATTTTTTGGTCGGGACCACGAAAAGGAGCTTTTTAGTGCAGAATCAGCCATTAAGATTTAATGTGAAAAAAAAATGTCTAAAATACAGTATTTTATGTTTGCATCGACAAAAAAAAGTTAGTTACCTATCCATTTCTTAAATGTCTAATACCGTAGACGCTCGATTTAGTGAATCTCAAAATAGTGAACTATCCATAATACTGAACACACAAAATTTTATATAAAAATGTATTTTGTATAATAATGTCCCGGAATTATTGAAGGTTGCTTGAGAACAATGAGGAATTGTCTCTGTTTTCTTACTAGACCTGAAAGAAAGCTTTGTTTAACGCTTAAATAAATGAAAAAACATTCACATCGAACAAAATGTGCATTTTGGCTCAAATTCACCATTAGAAAGCCTTTTAAAACTCCCGCTTGAAAAAGTGAACAATATCGAAAGAGTGAACAGGCCTGGTTTTTATTACTTCACTATATCGAGCGTCTACTGTAATTGTAAAAATAACATACAGGTACCATGTCATCACATTCCAGTACTGTGGGTTAAAAATATCCTATTTTTATAATTTAAGCTGAGTTTTGTGTGCAGTGCATGCTGCAAGTTATACATCAATTTCTATAATTGTATAATGGTGCCTCAGTGCTCGCCCGCCACCGACGTCGAAATCAAAGTTTGCTATGCTAAATAAATAAAAATAAAAAATTTAGATACGCTACATTGAAACAGGAATGAAACTTAATTTTTTACCAACGTTTATTTTTAAAATAAAAAGAGCTGTTCCTCTACTGAATTCGTCCCTGGTCATAACACAAAACCTACCATTTTGCGTCGTTTAAGAATTGCAAACATGAAATTGATAGCTAAAATTGTAGACAATTGGCAAACGAACACAGACTAAAAACTCCCAGAGGCCCAATAAAAATGAAAGACAGAACGAAAAAAAAAATCAAACAAAAATATTATTTACAAAACAGAGTTCCGGAACGGGACCGTTTCAGAGGCGGAATATTAATTCTCCGAAAAAAAAAACACATGTGTGTCAAAACACTTCATGCCAACAATGCCTCGACGCCCGATGCGATAGCGATGTTATACTCAAACATATACTTTGAATTGTTGTCTTGTATCTATCTATCTAGATCAGCCATACTCAACCTTTTTTTCATAAGGGCCACAAAGACGTTTTAGCTATGTTGCCTCGGGCCGCAACATGAATTATTTTTTGCACTTAGGTGTTAAGTAATTTAGATTGGTTTATTCATTTAAATATAAAAACTAATTTGATTTCTGAAATTTAGAACACTTTCCAAAATGTTTTTTAATCCAACGAAATCGTAGCCATCCTTCAATGGAATTTGATAGCTGATGTCTTGACGGATAGGGCCTGAATTATACTTTCACAAAAAGTATATTTCGATCCAAATGTCAACTAACTGACATAAAACCACCTTTTTCCGGAGTAGTAAAAACTGAAAATTTAATTTTTTCAACTTTTTTAACCCATCCAAATTGTATTATTTTGGATTCGATCAAAACCGGTAAAGTTCGTTCCAATCGGAAATATTTAATTCCATCGAAAACGAAATGAAAATTGAATTAGTAATAAATTCTGTGAAATGTAAATGATCGAAAGATCGATTGATTGAAATTATCGAATTAGTTTGGTGATCGATTCTTGAACGATTCGATCATTTGAAATGAACGATTTACACTACTCTATTACAGAATGCCAAACGAAGAAGTTGAAGCCCTTTTCTTGATTCTGAAGCTTGGGTTTGTTTTTATTTGTGAACTTGGTTGTTGCATTTGGATGATAAAATGTTCTCTGAATATTGATATTCCTCAATAACAGCAACGAATGTCTCCACCTTGGGTTTTTATTTTGAGTATACTCCTTACCTAAGCAAAAATTCTACAGCAAGATATGAAGATGACGATAATGGAGAGGATGAAATGTTTGGCCTATCCATTTTTTTTCATAATTGTTTCCTTCTAACTCCAAATTTCAGTATAATGAAAATGCACAACGGCAATTTGAAAATTTAATAAAAATAATATTTGACAATTTTGACGTTTCAATTGTGCGCATGTATGCGTGCTTCTAGTTGTGATTCCTTCTTCAAATTCAGAATTGATGCTCTCTTCTTTTCAGAAGATGTCATCTAGTGCCAAATGAACTTTTTCAGAAGCATTTGAAACGAAAATGCTATCAGTCATTCGTGAAAACGAAAAGACAAAGTGGAATTTGTCGATGGAGCTATTTCAACTTGTTTTTCAAATTTGATGTCTTTCACTGACAACACTTTTTGTTTGGAAATGTTTCCTATTTTGGGCTTTTTTACCATTTGATTAATTTTTTTCGGGCATTGTTTCAATTTATAAAAGAAAGCGGTGGAATCAGGAAATATCATTCAAAATGTTCAGACTTTTTTTGGGTGTTGTTTCCAAATTGATGTAGGCGCTTTTTCCAAACGGCTGTAAATTTTGATTTATGGTATGGTTTTTCTATGAAATTGCATATTTGTGTAAGTTTGCCAGGTGGGCCACTTAAAAAGCTCGACGGGCCACATGCGGCCCGCGGGCCGCAGGTTGAGTATAGCTGATCTAGATCGACCAAGGAGGAGCAAGTGAATAGCTAATGAGGCAGAGAACTGTTGGAGCAGTGATATTGATTTGAATTATGTACTTGGAGGAGAGGCTGTTGTCTATTGTTCGGATATCACATCATACAACAGGAACTTTGATGGCTCAGAGCGGAGGTTCACACCAGATGACTGATGATAAATGAAATCGATGACAAAAAAGTTCGTCTTCTTCCTTTTGTCATTGAGTGTTGAGAAGATAGTTTTTTTTGTTGTTGTTGATGTTGTTGTTTGAAACAAAATACAATGAAGTGTTGAACATGAATCACTATATGGGAGACAAAAACACTATTCGATCATAAATGTATTTTATTTAAATGATATGATTGGTTAATTGGAGAATTTGTGGATTAATAATTCAAAGCTTTTATCCTGAATTAACTTTATGCTTGGGTACCAATAATAATGGTGTTTATGTTTTTGTTTTTTATTATTGGTATGTGTCATTGGTTTCCTCTCTGATTAATTGACAATTAATGGCACGAAATATTGAAAACAAAGTCACGCAAATGAAGTTACTGAAGAAAATCTAAGTATAGTCTAGAAGAAAATTGTTATAATTACTTAATTTACTATTATTTTTTTTTTAATTGGTTAATTTGATACGCAATTATATTGCTATTTTATTTCTTCTATAGCCTTTGGAAGTAAATTAATCTGTGTTGATAAATGGAGATAGCTTAATTTGTACGTATAGATGTTTAATTGGTGGGCTTTAGTCTAATTGCAAATGTCCTTGTTATGGTTTCAGTGTGTACCTATAGGTACAGAGCTTGTAGAATTGTTGGTTAACAAATCTGTTACTTTTACATCAATTAAGTTTGTTTTTTTTTCGTAATAATAATAGCCCACCTGGAAACACAATCTAGTTTTTAGCGGGGCACAAGAAAGTTTTACACTAACAAGGCTCTAGCAAGGTTTTCTCTAGGGCCTTACCAGTTAAGCAACCTTTTTCCTTAAATTTTTCTTACTATTGTATGATTGTATAAAATATTTGTATTATCATATATGGGGTATTTGTGATGGGAAAACAAGACTTATCCGGCAAGTTTTAACTAGCGAGAGCCTCACGATTATTTGACAAGTTTTCCTTGTCTAGATTTCTCCTACCAAAGCCTTTTCAGAGCCGAAAACTTGCCATTTTTCAGGTGGTAGATCTTTTTTTATAGTTTTTATTTGAAATTTCGGCAGATTACCTAGTTGTAGTTTGTTGATGGTTGACAAAATACTTAAAGTTAGTTAGCTGGGAGCGAAGGCTTAAATTTTAAATTTTATCAAAAATTGTTTATATAATTTCGATCAAATTTTAAACGCAATTGCTTCTTGGTCGTTTTTTTTTTTGGGGCTTGGGGTCGACCAGGTTTCTAGAAGATTAAAAAAAAAAAATCTCATTACAAACTGCATATAGTATAATACACTACTCAACAATATTAAAGGAACAAATTTTTTTTCAATTTTTGTTAGCGTTTTTTGAAGAGCTGTATCTTTGTGACGAGTGGTCGTATTGAGTTGAAATAAAAAGCATTTTACAGCTTTATGTTTTTTGTTTCGAGATTTGTTTGCAAACAAATTTTTTTGAAGTACCGTTATTGCGTTATTGCAAAAAATGAGACGAGACAACTAAATTATTTTTTTTTTATTTTTTTTGAATGTCCTCATTTCTATGGATAATTTTTTTTGAGTCAATTAAATGTCATGATCAGATACCTTGTTTATTCAGCTTCAATTCAGTTTTTTTGTTGTTGTCGTACGATTTTTTTTGACATGGTTTATCTGACTTTGAATGAAAAAAGATACTTTTAGCTTTGATTACCAATATCTCAGCAAATAATGACGTTATAAAAATTTCAAAGGCAGTTTTGGAAATTTGAAAAAGCGTTTTACAAGATTTTTTTATGATTTTGTAGAAATTATTTTTTTTTACCGTTCACCGTTAGTTTAAAAAAAGTACTAAAAACCGACGTTTTGTGGTCTTTTCGTAAATCTTTTTTTTTCGTTGCAAATATTGATTGCATGGCTTGCGTTGGTATGCAAATTTATAGACTTTTAAATCATCAATATTCTTGTAAATTTTCAAATTGATTCATCGAACAGTTTTTTCGTCACCAAAACTTCAAAGTCTTACAAACCAGGTAAAGGAACAAATTGTGTTATTCCTAAACAGTGCGTAGTCGTCATCAAAATGACAAGAAAACTGTAATTCCAGTGGATTTTTTTCACAGTTTTGCATTAGTTAGATATTTTTTTTGAATTGAAATGAAATAAAAAGTACATTTTTCAAAAAAAAAAAAAAAATAATTTCAAAAATTTTTCAAACAAAAAAACTTGATTTTTTTTTTAATTTTTTTTTTTGAAAAATGTACTTTTTATTTCATTTCAATTATTATTTGTTGTACTTTTCCTCAAACAAGAAAATGGTTTCATCGGAAAAACATATTTAGGATGTTTTTTTGCTGATCTTTTTAGGTTTTTTTTTCAATTGTTGTCCTGGTGTCAATGGAAGGCTTTCATCCCAAGGTCACTTCTAGTGAGTCACAACATTGATCTTTTGTTTATTCCTATCTCCCTGGCCATCACTTGCTATTACTGCAAGGGTTTTCTTCGAAGAAAAGCCAGCAGATCACTGCTGTCAATACCCCGCCCATATCCACAACCTCTAGAACTACTCTTTCGAGGTTGTTTGTCTTCGAGGAAGTTTTCCTGAACCGTTTTATTTTGTCCCAGGCGAACGTATGCATGTGACTTATACCTAGAGGTTGGAAAGCTTTAAAAATTAACTAATTCGAAGTTCCTGACTTGATAAATATTTTAACTGAGTCCTTTGATCTTTTATGCTCTGCGCTGCAATAAATGAAATGAACCAAAAATCAAACTGAGCCTTTTTTAAGTTTATTGTCCATTATTAATGATAAATTTTATAACTAGGTAAGTACTCTTAGGAAATATACACTATGAAACTTTTGTAAAAGAACTTATGGAACGAATACATACGTAAGTATATCACGATGTCCTGGAACCTACCTAACCTTTATAAGGATAAATGTGTTTTCTACATCTGTGCCGAGATTCAGCTATTTCAGCGAGTGAGATGAGATGACTCGCCTTACTCGCCGACTCATCTCACCTCAATCGCAAAAGTGATTCAGCTTTTTAAGTGAAATGAGTAAGTTCGAACTTAGTTTCGAACATGAGACAAAGAATGAAAATAGAAGAGCTAAATTCTACCTCCTTGTCACACTCGTTACGCAAAACGAAATGAAACAACAAATACAACAATGTAAACATTGGAATCTTTAATAATGGAGTTTGTAGTATCTTTTGTTTCAATTATTTTTTTTTTGTCATAACTAAAGTTTAATGTGAGTTTCACCCTTGAGAAATAAAAAGTTTAAAAGTGTTTAAAGTGAAAAGAATATAAATTTACTTAATATAATATATGTATGTGCATATGATAATAAAATAAAATTAAAGAATTAATAAAAGGGTAGTTGTTTTTATCTACGTTGTTGTTTTTTTTATTTCGTTTCCTATCCATGAATAGGAATTCTTGAGAAAAGCACACATACCTATCCCAAATTGGAAATTTACCAACACATACACCAAGTCACTGCGGAAATATCTGGCGAGTAATCTGACATTTCATTTCACTCGCTCACTCACTCCCTTTTGCTAACTAAATCGATTTTCGACGAAAAGTGACTCATCTCACTCACTCCCTGCGGCTTCGAATTAGCTGAATCTCGGCACTGGTAATCTTAACTCACTTCGACAAAAGTCTACCACTTTTTACTTTATGATAATTGAAGAAATAGCTTAAATTGACCCCTGGCTATCTACGATGTTATCGATTTTTCCTGCAAGCCATTACACTTGGAATACACTGCAAGTAGTGTGTTTTGGGGGATTCTGGACCCACCCAACCGCCCAAGGCATTGGTCCATCATTCTGACACATTTGTATGGAGAGTAAAGGCAATCTAGGTACTTTTATGGTTGCCAACGCAGGTATCTTTTTGGTCGGTGATTGTAAGTGGGTTTTGTCGTTGACTGGTACATCAGTTAGGAGCGCGCACCAAAGAGGATGGTAACATTTGTAATGAATTTTTTGGGGTTGGAAGTGGCAGCCATAGATGTGTTACGGTGGATGGCGGCAGGCTTGTGTGGAGGTTTTGATGTTGGTGGCGGCGCGGCGTGGTGGCGCGCGGCTCGTTGGGTTCATAGTGTTGCTTGGGTGAGTGTGTGAGAAATGTATGAATGAATTAGAAAATAATATTTAATTTTTGAGGGAAATGATTAGATTAGAATATATTAAAATGATGGTGATCGCCGCCGTGGGGTCAGTGTAAGAGTTTATAAATATATGGTATTTTGATAAGAATATATTTGAGATGAGGGAAAAGTGCTTGTCGGGTGGGGGGATCGCGTCGTGGTCGTGGTGATCGTCATGAGTTGAGTATTTGAATAAAGTGCATTAAAAAAATGTGTCATGGTTTATGACATCATGTTTAAACATGTTTATTGAAACCTTTTCATGATAAAGATGATTTGTTTTGTGCGTAGAGAGACGTTTGTATGTACATATTTATGTATTTTTGTATGTTTATTTATAGATTTGTAGTGCTATTAATAGTAGGGAGTTACATGACTATGAATTCATGTTGTATCATGTTATACTTACTCGTATATGTATGTTGTGTTGAAAAGTATTGTGTAGGGGTGCTGGTTGCAGGAAATTTAGATTAAGATGGTTATAAGACTGAGTAGGGATTTTTGATAGGTATGTATGTTAGTGCTTAAGTGCAATACATGTACCTTTGTTAGTTTGTCGTCGCTTGGAGTTGCCAATACCGGGTGTTTTTGGGTGTTTTGTGAATGTTTAAGAAAAGGAGTATCAACCATTTAATACAATCTAGTACGCTGCTACCTTTATAGTTCTATATCTATTCTACGTTATGCTGCATTATGTACTACATTATACTACTTTTTAGATTGTGGTACAATTTTTCTTACTAATGTGGGTAACACTGATAGTTAATTTTCTTATAAAAACTCGATGTAGGTATGACGTCTTTTGCTGAGTTCTTTGTGAAATATTTGTGGATAGACATCAATTGTACGGTCTATTATATTATCATAAGATTGTTTAAATATTATAAATAAATTTATAAAAAAAAACACTATTACCCAGTTATTAAGTTCGCTAAAAGTGAATCTTTTTCAAGAATATTGTTTAAATATTATAAACATAATAAAAATAAAAACACTGTTTCCCAGTTATTTGAAAAGAAAAGTAAAAACTTTTCCAAGAATAATAACATTCAAGTATCTAATAAGTATTAAAATTTTGCAAACATCTGTGTCAACCTCTAAAACAATATGTTTACTTGCGAGCTCTGTCAAACCACGTTCACTAGACGGGATAGTCTTGCGCGTCATAGGCAGATGAACCATGATAAAAAAGTTTCAATTCTGTGTGATAAATGTGGTGCGGTTTTTGATAACGCTAGGAATTATAGCTATCACATGAAGAAAAATCATCATGAAATCGTTTCATACAACGCAATATCAAAAAAAAGGAAAAACTCTCAATCTGATGTTGAAAATAAACGGATTAAAATTGAAGGTGATTTGAATGATGAAATCAAACATTGCAATATTTGCAAGCTGGGTGTTATGAAATCAATGTTCCAAGGTCACCTAAAGAGTGATTTGCATAAAACAAATGCTTGTAGCAAGCATGATGGGTATGGAGGAAACGTTGAAGTTATATCTACGGCTTTCAAGAACCGTATAAAAAGCTATAGAGTTCGAGATTGTGATCGTCAAATTGGATATAAGGACTTTATGGAGAAGCAAGAAGCTATTATTATAGAACTTGTAAAGAAAACTATGGAGGTTGAAAGTGTTATAAAAGTCGCTTTTGAAATGTTCGGACTATATGTAAAAGATAATGCTAGTGAAAAAATGGTGACTGACATTAAATCTTTTAATACAAAATATAAAATCATAAACCAATCAAGTGATTTAAAAGAAATTTATAACACTTTTACTGGAGACATCATAGCTAAGAGTGAAGAATTTCAGGAGCGTGATAGTGGATGGGCCTTACAAGATGTACTTTACCTTGAAATCAACATTAATAAATACAACCCTATGCGTGGATCATCGTATACCGAATTACCAATGAATATACAATTGAAAAAAGCTATCATCAATGTTAAAAACAATGATAATGCATGCTTTGCCTGGGCTATTGTATCTGCACTACATCCTGCTAACCATCATGCTGATCGAGTTTCTTCATATCCTCATTATTCTGGAGTTCTAAATTTAAGCGGCGTAAAATTCCCGATGGATATAAAAAAAATTTCCCAATTTGAAAAACTTAATAATTTAAGTGTTAATGTGTATGGTTTAGAAAATAATACTATTGTAGGACCTGTGTTTTATAGTAGTGATAAAAAGGAAAAGCATATAAACTTATTATATGTAGAAAATGGTGAGAACAAACATTATTGTTGGATTAAAAACTTAAATAGACTAGTAAGCACCCAAATTTCTAAACATAAGTGTACAAAATGGTTATGTGATGGATGTTTAATATACTTCCGTTGTGAAGCTAGTCTTAATAAACATCTTAAACATGATTGCAATAAGGTGCATACAGTATTACCAACCGAAGTTAATAATATTTTAAAATTTAAAAACTTTAATAAAAAAATGCGTGTTCCATTTGTTATTTATGCTGATTTTGAAGCAGCTTTAAAACCAATCAATACTTGTTCACCAAATCCTTTTGCATCATTTTCGAGCAACGTTCAACTTCATGAACCTTTTAGCTTTGCGTATTATATTAAATGTAATTTTGATGATTCATTAAGTAAATTTGTATTGTACCGAGGTGATAGCTGCCCCAAGGTTTTTATGGATAACTTGATAGATGAAGCACAGCGTATTCAATTAATATTAAGAGAAGTGACTCCAATGAACAAATTAACTGATAAGGAAGAAGACAATTTTAAAAATTCTAAGACCTGTTTTATATGTTGTGATGTTTTAAATGAAAATCGGGTAAGAGATCATGATCATCTCACAGGAGAATTTCGAGGTGCTGCACATTCTGAATGTAATTTGAAATATCAAATACCCAATTTCATTCCAGTTATATTACATAATTTAAGTGGCTATGATTCACACTTTATTGTAAAAGAATTTGGTGATAATGATGAAAAAATCGATGTGATACCCGCAAACAAAGAACGATATATCTCATTTACTAAATACATTAAAGGGGATACTTTTAAAAGCAGCATTCAACTTAGATTTATAGATTCCTTAAGGTTTATGGCTTCTAGTATTGAGAAACTATCAAAGAATTTAAATTCAGAACAATTTATTGAAACTAAAAAGGCTTTCCCAGAGGAGGATATGTTTAATTTAGTTACTAAAAAAGGTATTTTTCCATATGAATATGTTACATCATCTCTAAAACTTGAAGAAACTCATCTTCCTCCAAAGTCAGCTTTTTATAGCACTTTAAATTCTTCAAATATAACTAATGATGATTATTTACATGCTCAAAGAGTATGGAATACCTTCAATATAAAGACATTAGGAGAATACAGCGATATTTATTTAAAAACCGATGTTATGCTTCTAGCAGATGTTTTTGAAAATTTCCGGAATGTTTGTATTAAAACGTATGATCTTGATCCCTGTCAGTATTATACAGCACCAGGTCTAAGCTGGGATGCAATGCTGAAAAGTACAAAAGTGGAATTAGAACTTTTTACAGATGTTGATATGACCCACTTTATACAAAAAGGTATAAGAGGAGGTTTAAGCCAATGCAGCGGAAGATATGCTAAGGCTAATAATAAATATATGGCAAACTTTGATGAGACTAAAAAATCATCTTTTTTGGGGTATTTCGATGCAAATAATTTGTATGGATGGGCAATGAGTCAATATCTTCCCATCAACAAGTTTCGATGGTTAAATGAAGAGGAATTTAAAAGTTTAAATATAGAATCAATACCTGATGATTCAAATAAAGGTTATATTTTATGTGTAGATTTAGATTATCCCGAGTTTTTGCATGATTTGCATAATGAACTACCATTTTGCCCTGAAAACATAAAACCTCCATATACAAATTCCAAAAACTCAAAATTAATTGCAAATCAATTTAATAAAACACGATATGTTATCCATTACCGAAACCTTAAACAATGTCTATCAAACGGATTAGTATTGAAAAAAGTACATAAAGTCCTAGAGTTCAATCAAAATACATGGTTAAAATCGTATATCGATCTTAATACGCATTTAAGAACCCAATCAAATAATGATTTTGAGAAAGACTTTTATAAATTAATGAATAACAGTGTTTTTGGTAAAACTATGGAAAATGTAGAAAAAAGAGTTGATGTAAAACTAATTACAAAATGGGATAATAATGGTAAACGTATGGGGGCAAATTCTCTTATAAGTAAACCAAATTTTCATAGTTGTTCGATTATACATGAAAACTTAGTTGTCATTCAAATGAGTCGATTGAAGGTTAAGTATGATAAGCCTACATACGTTGGGTTTTCTATATTCTGGACTTATCTAAGACCTTAATGTATGACTTTCATTACAATTTTATGAAAGATAAATATGGTGATAAGTTACAGCTATTATATACTGATACTGATTCACTTATTTATGAATTTGAAACAGAGGATTTGTATGATGATATAAACAAAAATTTAAATTATTTTGATACAAGTGATTATCCAAAGAATAATCAATATAATATTCCAAGAGTGAATAAAAAGGTCTTAGGAAAGTTTAAAGATTAGTGTTCAGGCAAATTGCTGCTTGAATTTGTAGGCACCAAATCGAAATCCTACTGCATTGTCACTGAAGATGATATAGTTAAGAAAATAAAAGGGATTAAAAAAAATATTGTAGCAAATGAGATAACTCTAAATGATTTTAGAGATTGTCTAAATAACCCGTCTACATCTTTATTAAAAAAGATATACTGTTTTAGAAGTGATAAACATTTTATTTACACACATTTAATAAATAAGATCAGTCTTACTGCTGATGATGATAAAAGATTTGTTATCCCTAATTCATCTAAAACTTTAGCGTGGGGTAGTAAGCGTATAGAAGACTATTACTTTATCTAAAATTAGTTTTAAGATATACCTACATAAAGTACTATATCAAAGAAATTTATGTGTTAATAAAATATTGATATT